>WEKX01004794.1:2417-33184 GCA_013390025.1 Pitta sordida
AAGCTCATCTGCCAGCTCTCTCAACACTCTAGGATGTAAACCATCAGGTCCCATGGACTTATGAGGGTCTAGATATACTAGTATGTCCCTTACATCTTCCTCCTGTATTGAAGAGGGGTTAAACCATTCCTCATCTGTATCGACTGTATCAAGAGACCCTATTAAAGACAGAGGCAAAAAAATCATTAAGTATCTCTGCCTTTTCCTCATTCCCAGTGATGATGTTGCCCTCCTTATCCAGTAGAGATTGGAGATTGCTCTTGTCCTTTTTTTTGCCATTAATGTACCTGTAATGTACCTGTTTTATGTTAGAGCTCAATCATTAAATTATCTCATTTGAATATGAATGTGAGAAATGTGGTTAAAGCCCTCAACTTACACAAAAATAACTAAGAAGTTGTGGTATTCCTGTCAGAGTCTGGATGGTTGTGATGACCTGTAACCTACTAGATCAGCTTTGCCCTCCACATTGACACAGGATATCATCAAGACAGAGAATGGAATAATGACGGTTTTCTGCATGCTGCTACAAATTTGTCATTACAGAGGGAGACACTGAAACCTCTTCTGCCCTCCCCAAACCACTCAATTAACATGCATCATATCTTGTGTCTTCAGCATAAAAGCAAAAACCTTCTGCATTTATCAACTCAGGCTTAGCAGCAGAAGAGAAGAAATAAGAATACACCTCTTGCCTCATCTTTTCATACGTCAAAGGAAATCCATGCATCTGCTCCAGCCAGGAGTCAACTAAAATACAGTTTATATCCTATTGCAACATATGCAGGAACTTTTATTTTTATTTATTTTAAAACGAATGCATGCACCACAGTTCCCACAGCAGTTCTGCTGACATGGGAAAAGGGTTCACAAGATGCAGCTGGTCAGATTGCCACATTCAAACACAATCCAGCTGCTCAGAAGCTAATGAAAGCTCTGTGAAGGTGATTCAGGGAACCAGATTTTTCATTTTGCAGCTCATCCAATACCAACAATGGTCTTACATTCTTTTCAATACAATTCTCTGTTGTGTTTCTCACTTATTTCTCCTTCCAGAATAATAGCCATAGGCTTGAGAAAGTCACAAAGCAAGCAATTCTTGTTTATATTTCCTTATACTCAGCTGAATTTCTGTAACGGGTCAACAAGTTATACCAGCCTATGATACACTTGATGATACACCATGATGCACAACTTTCCATCGCAACCCTCCAATACTGGTCTGGCCACACTAAGACTTGTTGGCTGCTGCTGCTGAGCCATGCACTCTACTTACCATCAGATAGCATCCCCTTTTTAAAGACAAACTTTATCAGCTCTGGGTAACATCATCCCACTGTGCAGCAAATATAGGTCTGTTACCGAAAGTGAACTTTCTAATGTTTTGTTTTAATACAGGAAGAGGAGACAAAGGCAGCTCTTGCTGGGTCCTCTCCTGCTGACATGGACTGAAAAAGAGGATCAAGGATAGCTTAAGACATTTCTGTTCCTTATGAGTTTNCAATCTACAAATTTCAATATACTCTACAAAGAAAACATTTGTACTGGGAATGCAATAATGCATAGAGTCATAGAATGGTTTGAATTGGAAGGGACCTTAAAAATTATTCAGTTTCAACCCCCTGCCATGGACAGGGACACCTTCCACTAGACCAGGTTGCTTGAAGCACCATCCAACCTGGTCTTGAACACCTCCAGAGATGGGGCATCCAATTCTCTGGGCAACCAGTGCTTCACCACCCATACAGCAAGGAATTTCTTCCTAATATCTATTCCAAACATACTCTCAGTTTGAAGCCATTCCCCCTTGTCCTATCACTCTATGCCCTTGTAAAAAGTCCCTCTCCATCCTTCTTATACACCACACTGAGGTCATCCTGAAGTTACCTCTTTTCCTGGCTCTTCTCCAATCCTCTCAGCCTTTCCCCATGGAAGAGGTGCTCCAGCCCTCTGATCATCATTGTGGCCTTCTCTAGACTCACTTCAACAGGTCAATGCCCTTCCAGTGCTGGGGACCCCAGAGCTGGATGCAGTACTCCAGGTGGGCTCTCAAAAGCATGGAGAGTGGCAGAATTCCCTCCACTGACCTGCTGGTCACACTTTGTTTGATGCAGACCAGGATATAATTGGCTTTCTGGCCTATAAGTTGATACTGCCACCTCATGTCCAGCCTCTCGGCCACCAGCACTCCCCCCCAAGTGCTTCTCAGCAGGGCTGATGGCGATCACTTCATGCCCCAGCCAGCATTGATGCCAAGGACTTTTTATGAACAGCCCATCCCCCTTCAAAAAATGAACTGCACTAATGCAAGTGACAACTTTGTAATTAACTATGCGTGGCTGTTTCCATCTGGGAATCATATATCCATAATCCATCTGAAAAATCTAGATCAGCAAATGCCTTTTCTGTATCAAAAGCACATAAATCAATTCTGGCTCCACACAAATATTTTTTTAACAGGAAACAATTCAATTATCCAGGGTTTCTTTTTTCCCTTTAATCAACCAAAGCCAATTTGCCATTCAGAGCTGGCACTTGAGTTTAACCTTCCTGGCAGAACAGCAGCGCCATGTGATAACTCTCATAAACCTGTATCAAGACTAGCACTGTATTTTTTCAGGAAACAGTTCAGGGCTAATTCAGAAACAGTATTCTGTAATATGCCCTCAGTTTACAACCCCCAAAAACCAAAACAAGAAATCAGGAAAAGCAGTAACATACCTACAGAGAAATGTCAGGTTTTCTAGGAAAACATAATTTTTTTTAAAAATACTGACAAGTATTAAAACTCATCTCAGCTCTGGTATCATTTGCATGAAAATGAGCTGGCTCAATCCTCTTTGATTATCTCATATAAAACCATTGTGATCTTTCTAGTATGTCATTAGAATCTGGCATTTTAAAGAACTTAAAAATCCACTGAATTTTTTCTCCGAATGGAAGTGTGAGTCATGTGTCAGTGAAGACAGCTATCAAATGACAGGAAATAGCCAGGAGGACAATCAGAGTTAAAATAGGCAGAAATATTTTCAGAAATAATGATGCTCTAGCAGAGTCACATTAATTTTGGACCCAGAACAAATCAAGCTAAGCAGATTTGAGTACAAATTTACAAATATGCAGAGAAGAGTACTCTAAACAGCTTCTCTAACTAGAAAGGAGTTTTCAGACTCAATACAGACTCAAAACAATAGTTTGTCTCTGTCTCCTGCTATAATAAAGTATACAGGGATGACAGAGTTTGTTACGTTGAATAAAATGGCTTAATTAAGTCTGGTTTCAAAAGCTGTCACAAGTAAAATGATTTTATGATCTGTATTTCACTGAAATTCCAGTACTATACAAGAAGCATCAAGCAGCAGCTTGTATTGCCAGCATACGTGTTCAACACTTTTATTGGGAAGAACTACCAGTTTACTGGAAAAATTGTGTTTAATGTTTATTTTCTACCTTTTGTGGTATCTGAAATGCTGTTTAGCAATGCACACATCATGTCTCCCTCAATGTCATGAGGATTTAAGATGCAAGCTGACCGCTGGGTCATCTTAAATTGGTGTTCCAGTTCCAGGAAGCTTTTGTCTCCAGAAAGTACAGTGAAAGGAATCTGCTTGGGCAGGTGCTCATCCAGACGACCAGCCTGTAGAGAAACAAATGATAAGTGTTGAACTGAGATCATAATTTTCTCTTGTGGCATTTGGCTAGATGGGTGCAAAACTGGTCTCCAATGGAAAGGTTTCTACATCAATTTACTCCTCTTATTATCTAAGCCATGTTATACCACTCTGAAAGGTGCTGTTACAACAGCTTGATGCTGCAAATCTTCTCTACACATAACAACAAATGTTAAGGTAATGGCCACCAGAACACCACACATGGAGCATGGAACTAATTCCTAAGCAGCAGCATTTTAGAACATAAAACAAGTAATCTGTGCACAGCATTTTAAGAGTAACAAAAAGTGTAATGAAACATAAATTAACTGTCAAAAAACTATTGCAAAAAACGCAACTGTTGCAAAATGTGTTTATGTAATTAGATACACTAATCCCTTGAACATCGTGGGGTGTCAGCTCCACAAAGATGCTGCCTTAAGCCAAACCCATGAAGTAGCGGTAACTCTGGTAAATCCAGAAAATATTGTAAGGCTGGTAATGCCATGGAAAAAACCTCGCAGTGTATTGAAACCGTGAATGGCAAACCGTGAAGTAGCGAGGGATTACTGTATTAGTAGCTTTTATCTAACTGATAAAGCACTATACGGCATCAAGCCGCACTGGGGAGGTTTAGATTAGATATTACAAAACTTTTTCACTGGTAGGGTTGTCAAGCATTGTAACAGGCTGCTCAGGGAAGTGGTGGAGTCACCATGCGTGGGAGTATTCAAAAAACGTGTGGGTATGGCACTTAAGGACCTGCTTTAATGGTGAACATGGTGTTGGGTTGATGGTTGGACTTGATGGTCTTAAATGTCTTTTCCAACCTTGACGATTCTATGACTCCACATAAAGAACATGAGTCCCCATGGTATGTCCAATTCCTCTCCTTCACCTGCACACCCTGGGTCCCCCAGGGTTCTGCGTTGGGACCAGGCCTGTTTAATACATTTATTGATGATCTGGATGACGGGATGGAGTCTTAACACCACCAGTAGATATCATCTGCCGCATCATAAAGTGTGCCCTGACTTACATGAAGACAGAGAGCAAAGTCTGCTGCTTCTCTTCTGGTACCACAACGTGGATGAAGAAAGAAACACCCAATCCTCTTAAGATAATTGTAAATTTTGCACTGCACTGGAGGTTTCCAGTTGCTGTATCCTCCTAAACAGTGAAGAGGAATAAAATTAATTATCAAAAAAACCCAAACATGAAAAACATACAAACCATGGATTTGGGCAAAACCGCTTCTATGAATTCAAGAAGGCAAAAGTAAAGATAAGCCTGTCTTGAAAGGCAGAATTTATTTTCACTAATGTGAAGGCTAAAGGACCCCATATAAAATCCCCCAGCCCCTTGTTCCGTAGTTAGAAAAGATAGCTAGCTTGATACTACTCATGAAATTTTGTATGATTTTTTTCTAATCCTGAAAAATTTCTCTTCTAGATATCATGTGCTTTTAGACACAAGGATAGGTTTTTTCTTCCAGTTTGAACAATAGTTAGGGATAACGTGCAAAAACAGAGGAGCTCAGGGAACACTGTAGAAGTAACAGAAATGCTTCTCTTACGGCAGTTTGTATTACAGAGGTTCCAGAGCCAACATATGCTATGCCTGCCACACCATGTATCAGAACTCTTTTAAAAACAGGTCTAAAAACTGGAGCAACAGCTGAAATAAATTATAGAGTCCAAATAAACCCTTGGATTCAGTCAAGGATAAGCAAAATGAGGATACAACTGGGAAGAAAATGCAGGAATTTTCTCAACACTGGCCTAAAACATGTAGTTACTGGCTGAGAAAATAGTTGGATAATAAAGATGAGCGTGTCTGCTACAGACAAAAACAATACCAGGCTAAAACAAATTGCAAGGGAAAGGAAAGAAGCAGGAAATCTTTCAAGAAAAGAAGGAAAATTAGAGGAGCTTGCAGTTACTATGACACCATAAAAAGGCAAACAAATGGAAGGACAATTTGAAGAGAGCAACTAAGAATTTCATAACATTCCCAGTTGCTAAGAAATAATGGGTCTGCAATGGGGAGGGAAAAGTGTTGCTTTATCTGCCAGGTGCTAAGTGTGGCAGGATGTAAGAAAGGAATTTGAATGGAAAATGAAAGCAGGCATTGCTGGGACTTCACCTGAGGACATGGGGAACTATGGCTCAAGGAAACACGCTGCAGAGGATGGTGTATGCCAACATGGCCACCCCCAGTCCAACAAAGAAAAGCATTCCTCAGTAGCTTTCTCCTGGCTTCATTTCACCCTCTTTAAATCAATGGCAAGAAGGTATCAAAAACCATTTCAAAGATAAAGATTTATTAAGAGTCTACACCAAAATTATTTAGTTGTATCTGTTCATGAGGAAAAAATGCCGTTTCCAATTTGTTCTAATCTTTTGTAACAGCCTCGGTCACTGTTATTTGGGAAAGATGTGACATCACCAAACCTGGTTTTTGGCTGCATAAATTTACAATGTAAGCATTTGACCAGGACAGCTGAAAACAATGAGAGAATTGTATTTGCTCTGTTTATTTGTTAGCCCACAAATGCATGAAGACAACTGAGTATCTGAAGACAGAAACCATAGAGAGTCTGGACATTACAACAGAATTCAAAACAAAGTTAAGGCTGTACCAGCAATAGGAATAACAGAAATAATGCAGATGTATCATATAAAAAATAATAAGTAAAAATTCAGAAATGTGGTTTGGGAAATGCAGGAAAAAACTGAAGAAACAGAGATGTTGCTATATTTTCACAGGCTAAACAAGACTAGCATGTCTCAAGTAAGTATGCAAATCATTATTATGAGAGGGTACCTACAACAATAAATCCAGATGTGTCTGAGAGCCTTAGTGCTTCCAGGCTCCAAAACAATATAGTTGACACTAATAAACTACTAAATTCTTCTCTAAGGTGAATATGGCCCATTTTAATAAAAAGTTACTCTTCAGCGTAGTTTTTTTAGTTCAAGTGCTTCAGGGGCCATTCCCACGAGACAGTGTGAATGCAGCAAGCCTGTTTGGAAGCAAGAAATTGAGTGGTGCTGACATGGGCTGTGCTGTGCCATCAGTAAGGACATCATGTGTTTGGAACATCTCTGGGCACAGAGTCTTACCCAGCACAGAGGTACCTTTGGGTAAGAGCTTTGTATTAATAGAAGTTCCGAGCAATTATTTCTCTTTCTTAAGTCAGAAAATTTTTTTACAATACAGGTATAGAATTGTTGGAGCAAGTCCAGAGGAGGGCCACTAAGTTGGTAAGAGGATTGAAGCACCTCCCCTACAAAGGCAGACTGAGAGAAGGTTGTGTGGAAAACTTGTATAGCAGCCTTCCAGTATCTGAACTGGGCTACAGTGAAGGCAGAGAAGGACTCTTCATCATGAACTGTAGTGATATGACCAGAACTAATAAGTACAAACTGAAAGAAAGGAAATTTACGTTTAAATACTAGGAAGACATTTTTAACTTTGACAGTGATTAGACACCGGAACAGGCTGCCCAGAGAGGTTTTGGATGCCCCAACCCTGATAGTGTTCAAATCCAGGTTGGATAAGGCCTTGAGCAACCAGACTAGCAAGAGGTGCCTCTGCAAATGGCAGGGGAAGTTGGGACTAAATGATCCTTAATGTTCATTCCAACCCCTTAACATTCTATGATATAAACCCTCAAAACCCGTATTTTCTGTGGCTTGCATGTGCACAGGAATGCCGTTACAGAAAGGCCAAAGGCTAGGTAATGACACAGAAGTAATGCCTGAACAGAACACAAAACTCAGAAGCATAACTTAATTTAACAGGGAAGATCAGAGGATTTGTCTGTATGAGGCAGACAAGAAACCAGCCAAGTAAGCAGTAGCATCAAGTTAAAGGGATGTTATTGGTAGACCCTGCAAAAGAATATGATCTTTAAGATCTCTTTCAACCCAAACCACTCTAATAATCTGTAAAAAGAAGCAGCATTATGAGAAGGACTTAGGAGTTAAAATAATCTGAGTATTATGGCTGTATTGATGATTATGAAAAACTAACATGATACAGCTAAAGAAAACTCATCAGGGAAGCCAGAATTATGGAACAATATTCTACAAGGAATAGTGCCTGTGACACTGTAACTTAAGAAGTTCTACTGGCTCCTTACTCCTGTACTTCATTCTCTCAAATTCAAGCAACCTCTGCTCAAGTAACTGTATAGGCTTGTTAATCTTATCTTCCAATTTCTTTCAAACATTTTTTACCTTGAAAGCCCCAGATAAATGTCCCTTGGTTCAGATTAGCTGGCAGATGTGTGAAAAAGCTTCCCCAGTTGTCCAGATCCACCAACACAATGTGAGTCATGGTACTCAGGTAGTCAAGATCAGGAAGATCACTATCTTCAATGGGATAAAAAGGACACACTTAAAATTCATCTAACTTTCTGGTCAACCAACATACACCAAGATACACTTTTGAAAATTCACGTATTCAACTATTAAGTGAGTGAAAAGGTACAAAACATGATCCTATTTGGCAATTGCATAAATTTTAAAATAAACTGAATTAGCATTTAATAATACACAAATCAGACAAAAAAGAAGAATCTGGCTATACAACAGTGTAGAGCTGGACAGTTTTATGGGAAGCACAGAAAGCTGTTGTCCTGCATCAACACATTGTTATAATCCATTTAATAATCAAATGTGCACCCCTAAACTATGCCAAGTCTTTGTGACATTTAACTGCTTACAAGCATAAAAGCCAGTAAAACATTTAGATATGCACTTTTCACCAGACATCTAACGTAAATATCAATCTCTTAATCTAAAATATTATGACACCACTAGTAATAAAGAAATACTTCCAATTTCTGAACACAAGGTACATCTTCAGCATACTTGATGTCATTCTTAGAAGCCACCACGAACTTGAAAGAAATTGCATGCTCAAGGAAAAAAAACAATGCACACTAAGAATATAAATTCTCAGCTGGTACTGCATTTTGGCAAAGTAAGAGAACAGATGATGGTGATATACTAGGATTGCCCACACAGAAAGCACTACCAAGATCATGCATACTTATACAAAGAAGCAATTTTTTCTTGAATGTGTATTATAGATCACTTTTACATTTCTAGGTGTTGGATCTCTAACTGGGGTTCTTGATTGCCCTCTTCCTTTTAACACCAAATTATGCCCCAAACTAATTTAATAAATTTTTCAGTCTCAGGATTCTTACGTCTGCTTCCTTTTTTTTCTTTTTGCCGCACCCCACCAGACTTCAAGCGTATGGCATTTAGCAATAAGCCGTTGAAACCAAGTTCTGAAAACTCAAATACTGGGAATTCAAAATGCAGCTTTGAAAAATAACAAATACAGCAGTCCCTCAAATTTCACAGTATAGATAAGGCTGGAAAGGACCTTGAAGATCATCTAGTCCAACCTAGGGGGTCAGTTCCAGAAAGATGCTGCAATAGCGAAATCAGCGAAGTAGTGGTAAATAGGGTAAATACAGAAAGCCAGGGAAAAACCCCACGATGTTTGAAGCTGTGACTGGTGAACCACAAAGTAGCAAGGGATTACTGTACTAAATTCTAAGCTCATTTTTATACTGGATGTAACTAAATGCTATGCCACATACTTGTACTGACATTGAAACAGAGTGTGGTAAAGACTAATATTTTTCTGGTTTTGAAAGAAGTTTTCCACATACTTTCGCCAAGTTCTTCAGAGAGTGCTGAGTCCTCATTAGTTTCTTTCTTTCCCTCTGTTGGTCCCTGCAGAGGAGATAATTGTGGTCTGCCCTGAGTTTCGGATGGAGATGCTTGAAATTGTATCCCCTGAGGTTTTCTCACCACACAAGCCTCACTTGCTGTGAACTTTAATACAGTGTTTTCTGATTCCAATGCAGGACTTGATAGATCAGATTTCTGCAAGAAGCAGTGTTCCATGTGATAGTGCTGATGTGCACTAGAAAGATCATGGAAGTTTTTGTTGCAGGCAGCACATCTAACGACATACATCTCTCCCCTAGGTTTCAGTGATGTGTGACCCTTGAGATGATTGTTCAAATCAACAATATTCTGTGCCGTTGAAAAACACAGGCAGCATCGAAACCATAAGTTTCCTTTTTGCAGCATGGCTTTCTGACAAGCCTTATAATCGTTCATCTTGTTTATTTTGGAGACATAACTTGTCCGGCAACCACAGGTTAAACAGTCTCCTTGTTCGACTGGGACGAAGTCCTCCTCTTTTTTTATTGATACTTCCATCCGCTCAGGCACAAATGTATAGTCCATGCTATGAATCTCCTTATAATGAACTAGAAAATCTTCTTCTGTGTCAAAGAAGAGATGACCGCAAAGGCCACAGAAGTATTTAGTCTGTGTCTCCTGATTGTGATGCTCTTGGAAGTGCCGCTCCAGTGTTCCTACTTTCCGAAAGTGGTTTCTACATAAGCCACATGAGTACCTGTGAAATGTGTGGCTTTCTAAAGACATGCAATGCTCTTTAACGCTCTCTTCAGACTCAAACATATCCTCACATATGCGGCACTGCCATTTTCCCACAACAGGACTTCTTTCAGGGGAGATGTCCATAGGGCTGGGAATGGAGTCTTTATCTTCACCTGCAGAAATGCACATTGCGTCAGAGGCGGACGGCACGGGCTCATCTTCTACAGCTTCTTGCTCGTAATAGTAACTATGTCCACCATGAAATTCTGTTATGTGACCCATAATATCCTCTTCTCCAAGATCTACAGAGCATGCTCTGCACCGGAAAAGAAAATTAGTCAGATGTGCTCCTCCATGGAATCGACTCATATGCAGGCGGATAATGCTTGAATTTTCAGCAAGCTTTCCACACACCGCACATTTGTGGCAGATCCTATTTGCTGACAAAATGTGCTTTTCTACTGACTCTTCTGTAAAAAACTTTTGAAGGCATTCACAAAACCAGGCTTTTACTTTGCAAGCACTACTTTGACTTTGGTTTGCTACATTATCTTCATTGTGATCTTTTAAATCACACTTCCGTTTTGAAGGAGTAGACCCCATTTTACTGGTAGACTCATCTGAATTCAGATGTCTTTTAAGGAGTGGTCTTGACCGATCCACAATATGAGACTGATTTTTATGTTTTCCATTGATATGACAGAACATCAAGATGGACTCTTCCATTGTAGCAAAAACTCTAATGTTATGTTGAGTGGTTTGTTTATGTTGGGTTATCTGATTCTTATCAGCAAACAGTTCATCACAGTTCTCACAGTGACCTTTTGTTTTAAGTATCTCTGCAACTTGGGAGATGCTCCTCTTTGACAGTGCCACAGGCCCAGAATTACGACAACGTGTTCTAGAATGGATTAAAAAAATATAAAGAGGTTGTATCATAACCTGAAACATTTTAAAATTTTCAGATGTACTTCAAAATATTACCCACTAGCTACAGCAATCAGTGCATGGAAACAGCACCCTCTGTATCCTTCAACCCACCTACTAGCTCGCCAACAAAGCCATGCAATGTGTATCTAGTCTGTACACTTTAAAGAGAATTAGGTGCTAATTTCCAAAGGCAGACTTAGATTGATGCCTATGTTGTTTATTTCATACATTTTCAAAATCAAATGCTGTCAAATTTTAAACAGTGGAACAGAGACCAAATTCTGTTGTTCTGTTACAGAAAATACAAAAAGGATCCAGACATTGATCAGCATTCTGCAGTGTGGAGTAAAAGACATGAAAGGAGACAGGTTTTTGACTGTTTACTCAGGAAGTCAACATTCAGATGGTTCTATTCGCTTGGAAATCCACCCGTATCACTATAAACATGTCTGGCTATCTGTCACTGATCTACGGACATACACATGGTAAACACAGTTGTCCTTCACAAACCTGAAATGAGCCGTTAATTCCATATGTGAGCGTAGTATCTTGTAGCAGGATATACACTTCACTTGGAAGGGGACCTCTTTGCACAGAGATATCAGAAGGTTCTTTGCGTAGGATGGAAATGGTAGAGGATGGCCAGGCTTCCTCTCATCTATAAAATACAACAGTAGAAAGTGCAACCACACCTTAATCACAGAATCACAGAATCACAGAATATTCTGAGTTGGAAGGGACCCACAAGGATCATCGAGTCCAACTCTTAACACTGTCTCCCTGGCGGGAAACGAACCCGGGTCTCCCACACGCCAGGTGGGGACACTTACCACTGTACTAAAGTGGATTTTTTTAAGAGTTCCTTCATATCATTTCAGCTCTCTGATGACATAGTTACTATTGTTACTTGTTTGTCACAGGGCTCAGAAACCAAGCTACCATGTGGCAGCTGATCCACAGTAACTGCTATGGAAGCTTTAACTAAGGACAGAATTGTTTAAACTTCTGTAACAATCTCATATCTGAATCTGTTTGCATCTTGCTTTGTCACGTCTCTCTCTTATGATGGCTTTTATTGACCTTTTTCCTCTCCATCTATCACCAGCTGTTTGCCCTCAGCACATACAATTTTGTTTTAAGCCACAGTGTTAAAAAAAAAGACACAATTCATTTAGCAAGTTCCAACATACTCTGACCATCTCTTTCTCTCTTTCCCATCCTTAATGTTAATTCTTAAATGTTTAGATGCAGGACTTCAGCAGCAATGCAGTCGATGCAACCCATCAGCTGGGCAGCACGGTCCCACCCAACCAGGCTAAATCTGCTATTATACAGAGCAGAAATGTTCACAGGTCTTTGTCATCAGCAATGCCAAGGACACCAACAAGAAAATCAGCCTCCAAACAGACTACAGACAGCACAGTAACGGGAAGGAACTCCACAGCCAGTCTGACTGGAATTGAAAAAAGAAATTTTTATGTTTTGGTCCAAGTCTCTATCAACATGCTACATGTAAACTTATTGAGGACAGTAGTTGCAGAGAATCATTGCAGTATGAGAGGTTTATATGAGACCTGATAACTTTTCATTACAGCAAGTGTGATGGAGGAATCATTGCTATACAAAAACATGAATTTCAAAGCATCGCATTTAAGATCTTAAAAGAACAATAAGAATTCATTAAAAGCAAACTTTAAAACCTTAAGCTTTTTTACACAGCAGAAAAAATGTAAGTCAATTCATATCATAAGGATGAATTATCAGAAGAAATTAAAAGCAGTACACTTAGTAGCAACGTACCATTGAATTCAGAAGCCTGGAGGGAGTGGTTCTTTTCTGACATATGCTGCAAACACTCTTCGCTTTTCGTGAAAAGGAGGAAGCATTTTGGGCATGCAAAACACTGAATATGTTGTGGAGGGAGACCTTTTTTATGCCCATCATTTTCATTTAGCTGGAAGACAAATTATTTATTTAAGAAAACATTAAGCAAAGAAACCAGTCCCAGTTCTTCTCATATCCTTCCATTCCTCCTTTCCTTCTGTAGCAATATTTTCACTTTTAGGTTTTCAGCTACCTCACCTATGTTTATCTACAGCCTATGCACTTGAGCTCACAAGACACAAGGGACTGGTCAAACTGCCACTGCCAAACTGAGCTACTCATCTATCCTCACTACACCAGCCAACTTCTCCATCCACTTGCAAACACCATCCCCAGTGGCCATGGGCTCCATCAATTCCCTTTACCCTGGCTCTCAGAAAAAGCTCCTTCTGTCATGGAAGTAGCTGGTTTTCCTCATGTCAGTTCTTCCCTAATCTGGCTAGTCCCCAGTTCCTCAAAATGTTTCTCCTCAGAGTACCCTGACAGGTCCATGACTTTTCTAAAAGTCAACTCCTTCCACTTGCTTTGCCTTCTACAACAACCTCAGATCTCTTCCTCCAGAGCAAAACTCCTTTAGTTTTGCTTACGCTCTGGGATGTGCTCTCGGACTCTGTACGGGTGTTAGGTGGTGAGTTGGACTAGATGATCCTTGTGGGTCCCTTCCAACTCATAATATTCTGTGATTCTGTGATTCTGATATTTTTGCTTGCTTCTTTCCAAGTCACATGATAAATTTTCATTACATGCTTATGCTTTCTTCCACAGGTTTGATTAGGATTATCTCCTCATCCTTCACACCAAACTAATCCCATCTTCTCGCCTGTTGCAACAGAGTCCCTTTCCCTAGACTTTGCTGCACACTCCTGCTAATGCCCATGTAAACTCACAGGCACATAACTTGGACGTAATGGAAACAGCAGAGGGACAAATTACGATGCAATCTTTCAAGCTTGTCAGATATGACTGTTCATCGAGAGTTAATACTACAAGCTAAAATTAGTCTGATTTTCAGAATGCTTAAAATTTTCCTGAATTTAACACAGCTTCTGGAGACAAGATGAGTACTCAACAATACTTATTATTAAAATTTTTATTATTAAATTTTTATTATTAAAACAGCTACGAAAATACTATCCTTTATCCAATTTAACATCAGACTGCTTAAATAAAAGCACACACCCAGAAGGTAAGAGTTAAGCATCTGTAATGCAACTGAGGTTTTACAGTAGGATGTTACGAACAGAAGGGAGAGAGAGAGAGCGCATTATCAAAAAAAGCAACACTAGTACCTTATATTCAAATCACAACTCAAATGGTAGATTATCCTTTTTCCCTTGTGTGAGTTACCTACTAAGTAGCAGCAAATACCTCTGGGGGAGAGACTGGAAGCAGACAAAAAGAATTGCATCTAAATCCCTCAAGTTTCTTTTCTCATTCTGTTGACTCTTTTTCCCCCTCATCTCCTTTCTGGGGCTTCCCTTCACTGACACTTATTTCACCCTAACTTGCTGCCTTTATCTTTCCTAGTTTTGAGAATGTGAAAATAGGGAATACCTTTCAACACCACCAATAGAGGGACAAGAGTCTCAAGACAGAATGACAGTCCTCTCAGAAGTGCTGTATATAAAAAGGTACAACCTAAAGATTAGATCTAAAGAGAATATTGTCAGTTTACACCAGGTGTTTGAAAATTAGAAAAAAACCCCAAAAACTACCTTGAAGACTACAAGAAGAGAGGAGAGAGGAAGAGGGTTAAAAAGAAAACAAAAACCAATGCATAGTTGTACATATATCTTGGAAACAGTCAGGTGAGTTACTTATCCTTATGATCTTGCCTTGGATAAAAGATGATCACTGTACTGCTGAGAACTTGAAAATATTTTGCAGCATATCACACAAGCAAAGGCATTATGTGGAGGTCCATGTAACGTGACAGTTGGGTCACAAGGAGAATGATCAAACCTGGAGAGGAAGAAATAATTAACAAACTAGTCCCCTCTAAATAGTCAAAAGGGTTTTTTAATGAGAAAAAAATCTGTCCTCAAACTGTTGGACAAAGAACCCCATCCAATCAACCTAAACTGTAAAAATCCCTCACCTCCCCTATCATTACTCTGTCAGTTGAAATATCCTGTATAGAGGTGAATCTCCCTGGAGCTTCCCCATTACAATGGTCACTCTGCAGAGGAATAATACTGTTTTTAAGAGAACTAACAAAGTCTGTTTCCCAGAGAGGGATTTAAAATTTTATTTATTTTTCCCTCCATGAACTACTTCTGGCTAGGATGGAGTTAATTTTCTTCGTAGCAGCTCTCATGACTGTTGTGTTTTAGATTTACAAACAACAGCATTGATAGCACAGAGATGTTTGTTATTGCTGAGCAGTGCCTGCACAGCATCAAGGTCTTCTCTGTTTTTCAGACTGCCCCACCAGTGGAGGCTAGGGGTAGGCAAGAAGTTGGGAGGAGACACAGCTGGGACAGCTGACCACAACTGGCCAAGGGACATGCCACAGCATGAGCTGCTGTGCTTAGCAATAAAACCTGGGTGGAGGAGGAGGAAGGGGAGATACCTAGAGTGATGTGTGTGTCTTCCCAGCTAACTATTATGCATGATGAAACCCTGTCTGTCATTTCCTTATAGTATTACTTTCCTTGTGCATGCAGCCTCTGCTTTACTGATTATGCTGTTTCTCTGCTCAGCCCAGAGTTTTCTCACTTTTACCCCTTACATTCTCTTCCCCATCCCAGTAGGATGAGTGAGCAGGCAGCTGTGTGGGGCTGAGCGACCTACTGGGGTTAATCCATGACACTTCCCTCAACTTGTCACCTTACCATCTTCCCCACGGACGCATTCACTACTTAACAGGCAGTATCTGCTGGAATTGAGCACAGACACACTGAGGGCTGACTAGCAATCATCAGCTGTGAACAGATGTCTGACCTACAGCTCTTCTTCTGCTTTCATGAGGGGCTTTTTTTAATGTTACCATCAAATTGTGTAAGTAGCCATTTGCTCTTTTTCAAGTTTGGATGAAGATACAACAGAATTGGAGAACAGAAATTTTGTTTCTCAAACCCCCCAGATATTAAAAAATGCTCAACAAGAAACCTGTTCCGAATGAAAAAAACCCCCAACAATCCCTCTACCCACCCCAAAACCCTAAATGAAAAAACCCACTAAGAAGTTCATCACATCTCCTGTATAAATACTGTAACATATTAATGGGCTCTCAGAAAGGAACATTGTCAGTACAGGCAGTTTAACGTAGACTTCAAGCTGATGTACTAAGTTAAAGAACATTCCGCCATTACGATATCTCTCACTGAGCTCTTGCACTATGTCCTTACCTTTGAAGGTGACCTAGAAGAAGATGTGGATTATCAAACTCTCTGTTGCAATGCATCACAGGACAGTATTTGGGACTGTTGCTGACTCGTGTCTGAGCTGCCCTCTTATAAGCACCCCTTTTTCCACCATTAAGAGAGCCTGGTTTCAGACCTGTTATAAAACATTGCACTTAGCCAGAATCTAAATTACAGAAAACAAACAAAATAACACACAAGCCTTAAAGCAATTAAAAATCAAGTTAGAGTGATTCTTAAAACCAAACTGGCAATTTGAGAGTCAGCTCTTTTAACTGTCTCTTCAATCCCTAGTAGTATAACTTTTCAAAGGTTTTCACACCCTTCCTCCAGGTCCTAAACATTCACAAGTTACACATCTGTAGACATCTTCTTAAGCAGCAATTCCACAGTAGTACGTATTTTTTCTTTCTTAGCAACTTTGCTTATAAAAATTGTTAATACAGTTGGCCCTCTTGCCCTTCGCGCCCCCCATATTGCGGCTTCACATCTTAGCAGCATGATTTTTTAGCGCTGAAGGAGGGCCCTTTTCGCAACTGCTCATGCGTGACCTGGCACACATGAATATTCAATTAGGCAGTCATGAATATGCAAATCAACCCCCACAGCCACCGTGGCAGCCCTGCTCCTGCACTCGCCCCAGCCATGGTGGCTCTGCCGCTTCCCCACCCCCCTGGCATGGCCGCCGCGGCAACTGATACACAGGAACACAGTGCTGAAACAGCGCCGGGGAGCCGTCTGAGGGTGCGGGGCAAATTTGCATATTAATGAGCTGCCATTTAACGTGGAAGCAGGGCTTCGAAGAACCCGATCAAGACGGCGAGTCCGTGGTATAGCAGACCCAACTGTATCGCCTTAGTGGTTTTTAGACTTTGTATCTTAAATTTTCTAGCAGCAAAGCATTAGAAGAATAAAGTTAATGGAAATGAGTGTTTAAGAACTTTCAAATGCCACATGCTAGAAAAGTTAATATTGTAGGATTTGGTTACGGATAAGGCACCTTGAAGTTCAATGCAACTATCACGTGGTCCAATTCAGGACTTAGAAAACATCACTACTTTTACCTGGCATTTTTAACCACTGGTCCACACATAACCTTGCAGCTTCTGTATCACTGTGTTCCCGAATAAATTCTAATTCTTGCAACCCATGAGCATACTGGGAATCAATCTTCTCCTGAGGGGGAAGACATGCCAGGCAAGGTGGTGATCAAATTTTTTTCAAAAAAATTAAAGATTAGGTATGTATCCCAAAACTTACACATGAGTTTCTAAAAACACAAGAAATCCACTCCCTCCTCCCCAACAAAAACCACACCCACAAAAATATAGTAAGACTATCAAATTTATCAGTTAAAAGCCACTGAAGAGACAAAAGTCTGTATTGTGTTTTGAATGAAGTCCTAGGAGCAGAAGCCTAGTTGCTAGTTCCAGGTCTGGCCCACCAATATTTTTACTTACTTTCTAATGAAAGCAAAGACATTTGGGACTACAAGACCTTTGTTATGCAATTCCACCCAAACAAAATACATCCAGTACCTTAAAGGCTTTGTTTTTTTCTTCTTTTTGTTGTTTCTCTACTTCAACATGTCGAGCCAGACGGTCCAGGGTTGATGCAACTCGTTCTTTCTGATAGTCAACGTGATCCTTACGCTTGGTACGTCTCTACAATTGAAAAGTCAAACTCTTCTTTGGTGATTCTAAAGTAAAAGGCACTAATATGTACAGCAAAAAGTGATGCCCAAGCATCAGGACAAAACTCAGAATAGACACTCTTATCCTAAGTTCCATGATCTACCTTACTAGTTTTCTCTTCCTATTCACCGACATCTGTAGCTTCTATTAAAGAATGAACCAAAGCAACCCGCCTCTCCACATAGTCAAGGCTATTCCACATAAACATTCACATCCCCAAAGCACTAGAGGAACATGGATGATCATGCTGGGTGTCCCAGAAGCCTCCAACAGAAGAAAAATTAGGCAAATTATTTTAAGTAAACAGAATCCCTATTGATATGAAAGCCAACATGCAGCCCATCTAAAAAAACGGGAACTGATATAATTTTTGCTCTAACACTGTGTACTATCTTCCGAAAGGCAGATCATTAGCTTTCTCCAGCATAAGGGATAGGCCATATGCTGTAGTGTCCTCGTTACACCATCAGTTCTGACAATTACCACTGTAGAGTCAGCCTGTGCAGATCCACCTTTCCTTAACAATCAGGTTTATTAAAAACATCTTCCACTGCAAGGCTGGAAAATAGAAGTCAGGAGATGGCTGCTGCTACCAAAAGGGTTAATCACTGTCTCTCTCAAAGGCTCTGCAGAGCAGGCACAAGAAGCTTGGGGGATACATAGAGCCTGCTTCTGACTCATACATTCTTAGCAGAGATTACAGAGGATTAGGCAGAGATAAAAGCAGGCTGACATTGTAATAAGGTCCTCCAACCTATAAATTGTTCCTAAAAAGTTATTTTAGAAGGAAAAGGCCTGGAACTAGACCAGATACATTTGCAGGTTAGAAACTGGGGACACAGACTTCTAAGGCCGCTTGTAAATTTTTGTTCTACACACCTGTCAAAATTACTAAAAGACAAATAAAAGTTACAAGTTCATTTCAAGGAGGCAAAATGGCTCTGGATAAAAATGAACTGCTGGCATTCTTGCCTTCCACTCAACAGTAGGTAAAAAAATCAAAATACTTCAATGTTTGTTTATGTATTACTTGTTAAACATACCTCTAATAAGGCTTCTGTGAAAAGTAAGCAATAGGAAAAATTACAGAGGACCAATTCTTTTATTCAATTGAGATGTCCTAGAATCCATTACAACATACTCACTTGAACATAAGAACTGCTGGTAGGTTGTTCATCCTCACTGCTTACAAGATCAATGCATTCAAGTACAGGTCTCAAAGGTCCTTCCTGGAATGAAATGTTAAAAACACACACACAAGCATTGAATTGTCTCCCTCAGAAATAAAACATTGCATACATAACAGCACATTATCAGCATTAGGATTTCACACAGGTTTCAAGGGGGTGCAGTAAAGGAAATTCTGGCATGGCAACTTTTCCACCTAACAGACTGTGTATTCCACAAAATTGCTAAATGTACAAAAAAGATATTCACAAGTAATATAAATATCAACCTAACACATAAATATCAACTAGGAAAAAATCAAATTAGGAACCTTAGCTTGCTTAATAATGTTATATTCTTCACCTTCTCAATAAACTCAGACCTATGTGTTTAAAGATACTCAACTTGTGCCATTAATTCAATGGTAAGAGGGTAAGAGGCTGTTAACAAGACAGGAACAGCCTTAGATTTCACTATGCAGTGTTAAATGTGTGGGGGGTTTTGCCTTGGATTGCCCCTCACCCAGGGTTTGCTTTGATTTTGTTTTTAAAAAACACAAACTCAATTCCAACTCCAAAAGGTTGATCTTAGCTGAACACCAGATATCCACCGAGCCACTCCTCTCCTGAGCAGAGAGAGGTGGGGGGCAAACAAGATGGAAAAAAAAAATCCTCCTGTGTCAAGATAAAGGCAGCTTAATAAACAGTACAGGCCACTTGTGGAAGAAATGGATAAAAGATTGATTCTCTACTTCCCATCATCAGGCAAGGGCCAGCCACTTCCCACGATGTAGGGCTTCAGGATGCCTAACAATTGTTTTATAACACAAATGATGTAATAAAGAACCATGGAATGGTTTGGATTGGAAGGGACCTTAAGCATCATCTATTCCAACCCCTCTGCTATGGGCAGGGGTGCCACCCTCTCCATCATGAGGTGCTCATGCCACCCTCCTTTCTCTTACTTTTATTGCTGAATATCATCTGGTATGGAATATCCCTTTGGTCAGTTTAGGTCACACGTCCTGGCTATGCTCCTCCCAAAATCTTGCCCATCCCAGGGGAATGCTGGGAAGTGCCTTGATCTTGTGGGAGCTCTGCTCAGCAGTTACCAAAACATGGGTGAGATATCAACACCTTTCTAGTCACTAACGCAAAGCACAGCACCAGGAGGGCTACTGTGGGGAAAGTGAACTCCATCTCATCCAGATTCAGTACACAAGAAATTAAACTCCCTGGGTAGGATTTTCAACATTTCAAATTTCAGCCATTTAGATAGCAGTATATAGTTCATACACATTTTAATCCCGAAGGTTACTCCTTTCTGAGCAGATACTCCACAAGCAGGTTACAAATGTCTATTCTGTATTAGAATCACAACGAGGGGGAGGTTATTTTATTCCAAAAGAAAACACATTTCACTCACTCATACCACACACTCAGAAGCACAAAGACGTGACTGAACGGTCTGTGCAGCATTCAGTTGCAAAGACATAGATCCAGAAAGCCTGGACAGGACTCCCTGCAGGAATATGAAGGCCAAAGGATCCCAGCTATCAACAAATACTCAGGTTTTCTCTATTCTTCCTAGCTTGATAGCCATGTGTGCCTTTTGCATGCATATTTTCCATCTTTCGTCCCTCTTTTCTACCTTATCTGTGAGTTACTAAAGGTCACTGACTGGTTTTGTCTCCTCCTTAGGATGTCTCCAATTCACTCTCCAACCATACCAGGTCTACTATTCCTACTACAAGCTTCTGATAGATAGTAGAACATTAGCACAAACATTAAAAAGCTAACACAGAAGAAAAATTAAGAGCAGTAACCTAAACTAAGCACACAGGTTTCAAGCTTTCTAGATTGTACTAAATAATGCCTGGAGCTGCCTCCACACTCACTGCTACAAGTCTTCAGTTCTTAAAGGCAAAAAAAGAAGCACTACGTCCACATAAACTGATGTTACACAAAAAACCCACAAGTCTGTATCATGGTACAGCATCATAACATGCCACCTAAATAGTGATCCCCCACATATTCACGGCTCGCATATCCGCATATTCAATTAATCGCGGTTGGATTTTCAGGGAGTTGTGAGACCGCGCACATAGGTACAATGTCCCAGGCCCCGGATTTCGTGGCCAGGAAGCACCAAAGGGCGCTTCCTCCACTTTAATGAGGTGCTACAGTGCGAGCCACACTCCCAGGACCGCCCCTCCAGACCTTATTAGTGGAGGGTGCGTGGCTACAGGCGGGGAGTAGTTGAATATTCCTGGGTTCGGTATCTTCACAGATTTCATAACTCGTGGGACCTGCCCAGACCCAACCCCCAGCGAATTCTGGGGGATCACTGCAATCAGTATAATGATCATGAAACAGAATAAGTCCATATACACCAAACAAAATATTCCTAGGGACACTAATTCACATCCATGGTCACATGTGTACATATCTTCAGAGAGGCACAGGCGAAAAAAAAAAAGTCCTGTGGAGATTCTTAAAGTCACAGTATCACAGTGTTGATAAGGTTGGAAAAGACCTTGAAGATCATCTAGTCCAACCTACAATCCAAGTAAAACCTAACAGCTATAACATTTATAACATTCATATCATTTTTAAGTCATTATCTAACTTCAAAGTAAATAAACAAAAATCAAAGACAAGTTTATTTTTTTGTAATGAAAGGGGTGGTGGCTGTTTGATTTTTTAACTTCTGTACATGTAATGCCATCTAAGTCATACAACAGAGTTTTTGACTACACTGCAGTATCAGCCATTCATTGGGCAATATATCTGGCAGATACACCAGAGCTGCAATATACTCCAAATGTATGCTTGATTTCTTAGAAAGTTTTCCAGGCAATACCCAGCAGACTGATTTCTTGAAGAGGCACAGTAGCATCTCAGCCATCTATTTAGCTGTTTCTTCAATATATTAATGATCAAGCATGTAGGGCAGGCTAGGAAGACTTACTGCCTCATGAGGAGTAGCAGAGAAAAGTACATAGCATGCAATTCTCCCTAATGCTCTTAATGCATCTCATTCTTTACATTGTTCCACCTTGCAAGGCAGTAAAGCTGTTCAGCTGGCCAGGTATAAACAGTCCTCTGTCTCACTGGAGAGGAAGAGGAATGAAATCTTGGACAGATGACAAAAAGTGATAGGAATCAAGCTGCAGGCCTCAAATTATCCTAAAAGAATGTTGAACGTTTTATGATCAAACAAATAAAGATAACATGGTTTTCTAAATAAAATATTTTTTAAAATCCATTGCAGATTTGCTTCTGCAGTAACTGACAGTGTCTGGACAACTTTTAAGAAATTAAATAAGCAGGTGTTAGCAACTAAGAGTTGCAAGACACACTCAGACCACCTGACTGCCCAATCAGTTCAATAATGTGGTTTGAAATGTTCAACTCTGATCTCAACAGCTGCAACCTTCTTCAAAGGCAGATATTTTCCCTACTTGTGTTTATTTACTCCTTGAATTCCTGAACTTTAAGTAATTCATTAACTAACTACAAAATTGACACGTGACAAGAGCAACTTGCTTTGAAGTCTATGAAGTTCTAGTGACCAGAACAGTAAATTTAATGTAAGCAATATTATACTTGTTTAAATGCTGCTTGCATACATTAAATGTTTTTTTCTCCTACCAAATTCTACACCTTTTTCAATTCAATTTTTGTGTATTGCTTACCTCCACATAGGATGAGCCCCAAATTAAAAATCACGAGAAGTTTAATCACTTTGGTTTTTTCCAACTGGTTCAACAAAGTAGTAATGCAAAGATGGTGCAAATCTTGAGTATTCCATCAGTGTAGGAGAGTTAAGAAGCTGAGGATCAGATAGCTCTGTTCAACCATTTGTAACTCCCCACAAGATGAACATCACCAGCTAAATAGTATCTTGGCACAAAAGAGCCCCAGATTGCAGAACACACATCAGAGCACAAGCTCTCAATGAACAGCAGAAATCTGAGGCCTCTCTAGCTGACTACACTGGTACATCCTTGGCACCCAGAAAGACATCAAGTGCTAAGTGCTCAGATGCACTCGTACTAAAATAAGCTCAGTCTTGACATCTTGTAGGCAGGTCCTTCAACAACCAAATCAAAACCCAAACCCAGCCACCTAAAAATACCCTTAAAAAAATTTACCCCCCCAACCAAAACAACCCCACCAACAAAAAACACCAAACCAAACCCAACAGACAAACCAACCAAACCATATCAAAACAAAAAACTCCAAACCAAAACCAACAAACCAACTAAATAAACCATGCTTCACTTCTCAATTACTTCTCTAAACAATCAAAAGCCACTCTTCTCTCAACAAAACAAAACCTGCACCTATTTCAGTTACTAGAACAATTTCTAGGTTTTTAAGTCTCCAGGCAGATGTGGCATCTCTGGTGTTATCCACAGCTTTTCCTGAAAGCATCAACATGAAAACAACAAAACTGTAATTTCACCATGCTACGCAAACTATCTGTTAATGCAATCGGATCCGTTTAATTGGCAACTGGTAAAGATGGAGTTTCATATTGATCTCCAAGAACCATTTCTTCTCAAGGAACTCTTCAAAGTTCATTTTTACTGCCTCCAGAAGACTTGTCCAAAAACCTTAAACTGTGGTCTCTTTCTTCCCTTCCCTCACCTCACACAACCTTTGGGTAATCAGGCCTAGCTGACAGACACCTTCTCCACCGATACATCATGCAGTGTTTTGTTAATTCAGTTTTCAGCTTTATGTGCATTCAGATCAAATACCCAGTTCACTTAAACAGCACAACTAAACTTCTGAATAATATACACACACATATAGAAAACATGAAACTAGCTTTCATGCAGGTGAATACAAAACCTACCCTTGACAAATGATTTCATGTGGATAGTTGTGCATACCCATATAAACACACTTCTTAGCATAGAACAAGTTTACGTTAAAAGAAATCTTAAAAATTGACACAAGTTATACTATTTGTATTTTAAATCTCTGTTTCAGCAGACTTCCAACTGTAAGATTGCTGAGTAACGGACCAACATTGCAAACCAACATGCACTTTGGAAGTTTTGATTTCTGGAACCTAGTAAATAAGTAAATACAGAAATTCAAGTCCTTGGCTGACTTGGGTCAGGTGCAAAAGCCCGTCTTCACAGATGCTTCCTAACACCAGTACCATTTTATTCAGTTCTTGCTGTGATACAACTCAAAGTCAGAGAGACAGATACATCAATCTGAGTATCTAATATTTAACATCTCTGGGGGAAAGGAAGTAAAATATTTAAATAAAACCACCATGTTTTAATGAATCTCTTGATCTGGTATATTAACTACAGCAGTCCCCCGTTACTTGTGGGCTGTTGGGTCTGGCCCTCTTCATGTGAGTCTTGGAATCCGCGAAGACAGCGAACCCACTAAGTATTCCAGTACACCACGCCTGTAGCCATGCCCCCTCCCCTAAGGTCTGGAGGATGGTCCTGAGAGCAGGGCTTGTCTCAGTTGCCTGGGTGCTGCCCAACATGACTGTGCTCTCACGAGGGGGTGGGCAGCTGCTGCGTTTGGCAGCGGGGCAAGTGGTGGCCATGGCAGGCGAGTGCCGGGGCGGGCAGGTGAGTGCCAGCCGCAGCCCCTGGGCCCTGCTGGGCCCTGGCCACAAGACTTGTCTGACTGTGGGCACAGAGGAGGAGAGGTGTGGCGACTGCACTCCCTGAGCCTCCACCGGGACCAGCATGGCAAAGCCTTTCCCAAGGCGGGAGGAAGCCCTCGGGGAATGCCCATGTGTGCCAGAAGTCGTGAGAGGTTTCCCCACGCCAGCCCCGACAGAGGGTCGGAGGCGCAGTCCCCAAAACTGTTTCAGGTCGGGGCTATGGCAGCGCCAATTAAAGCAGGAGAGCTGGAACACTGTTTTACAGAGTTATCTGTTGTCAGCGCATAGCAGCGCCCAGGCGGCCAATGGGAGACAGAGGGAGGCGGGATGCTGTGTTACAGCTGGTCTGTTATCCCGTCCCATCCCAGGGCAGCAGGAGCCAGAGCCAATGACATGGCACAGCAGTGCCCGGGCAGCCAATGGGAGACAGAGGCAGGCGGGACAGCAACAGCCAGGGATGGGCTCAAGAGTTTCTGTCAGAAGGTTCCCTGCTCTTACAAGTTTTATTCCATTGTGGAAGTTTATCTACTCTGCATCCCTGAAAGAACTTTGTGTGGGCAGACAGAAAATGGCTGCATGTCTAGCAGGCAGGGAGAGATGATGAGGGCTCGGCTCGGCCTGGCCCGTGTCCCCCTCCCTACTTGGATGTGACCCAGGCTGCAGCGTGTCCTCTGAGCTGGGGAAACAACAGCCTGACCACACGCCCCGTCGCACCCGCATACCCTGCGGGGCGGCAGGACCACCCTTCCCTTTGGCACCCCAGCCACACAGGGCACTGCAGGGGTGGGGGTGGCAGATGCCTCCCGCTCCCACACGGACACACAGAATTCTCCTGCAGCCTGGCAGAGAACAATGCCAACCATGCAGAGACACCCCGAGGGCCTCTGTTGCCACCTCTAACCGCTCCAATAGCTTCTCCAGCTCCTTCCCACCTGTCCCAGCTTAGCATGGCACGGGTGCCTGCCTCTCCCCGCCCCGGCGCGGCCAGGCACCAGCCCGCCAGCCCCCGTGGGATGGGGGAAGGTGCCTCCCGCTCTCATGTACAGACACACACAGTGGCAGCCCCATCGCCCCTTATTGTAGCCCGGCAAAGGACAATTCCAGATGTGTAAAAACACACATTTACACTAAACGCATCCCGGCCGTGCCATGGTGGCTCCCGGCTGGGACCAATTTACATATTCATGAGCAGACTGGGCTCGCAGTAGGTTCTGTGCGTTCTGCGCATGCACCAGGTCCCACAGTTTGCTGGAAAATCAACAGCGAGTATGAGGATCCCGCAAACTACAGATCACGGCTATGCAGAGGATCACCGTAATTCCTCTCTAAGTTCAACGATTTTAGTGCAAACTGTGGAAACTTGAATTATCTAATTAAGTGCTACACAACCCATTACACTCTTAAATTTCTTCCCTTTTGCCTTATCCTTCCCAAGGAAACACAATGGGGGCAAGACCAGCCTATCTTAAGAAATTAGGAATACAGTCATACCTCACCCTTTGCGAGGAAGGGGTCTTGTCAGGGTCTTGTAAAACGTCTAATGCACAAACACGTGCAGGTCATTAATATGCATGCTGGCCACACTCATCAGTCAACCCCCAGCCAATCAAGAGCACTGGGGAATGTTTTCTGCTCCTCCCCATGGGTTCTCCCAGCACAAGGGAGCAAAGGGAAGCGTTTCTGAGCCCTCTCTGCCTGGAGAGACTCCCCAGAGAATCCCTGGGCTTCTCTTCAGACGCGCTGCCACTTCCGCAGCTGCCACCAGGCTGCTGCCACCGCTCATGCTTGCACTGCCTCCATGGTGGCGAAGCTCCAGGGCTGTGGCGGAGAAAGGGTGTCCCGGGGCTCTGGTCAGCACTCTTGGAGCCTGGAAAACCTTAACTTGTGGGCATGTCCCACCGCTGCCCCATCCCAGCACACAGCACTTGCCCCACCGCCATCACGGCCAGCCCAGCCCACTTTCATGAGTCACTTTCCCTGGGGCTACATCATCACCAGATGCGCTGGGTGTGCAGTCCTCAGGCACAGATTGCATTGTCTTCCCCGCCTGTAGCCATGGAAACAGTAACACGCACCCAGCAGGAGTCAGTCCCCTGGCTGGGCTTAGAGTAACAGGGGATGGCGTGACTTGCGTCAATGCTGTGCTGGGTCTCAGCGGCCACCCAGGGCATATGTGGCATGAGCCCTCCCCTGTAGGAAGCGGGCATGGAGACACATGGGAGTGGGGCAGGGACTGGGGCACAGTGCCGCGGGACCATAAATGCCACAGGAGAGGTACTGTGTGCCCTCCCTGTGGGACCGGGCCAGTCCCACCCCACAGGGAGCACTGGCGCCGCCCCTCAGCGAAGCAGAGGCACTGCGCTTGTTTCGACCAGGAAGATCAGCAAATCACTGAGGCAGATTTGCGGGAAAAACTTCTTGCAAACCAGCGAGGTCGCAATGGAGGGGTCACAATGCAGCAAGGTATGACTGTTGAGATCCTGCATTGCAGATTCAATTATATTTTTCTGTTGGTATACTTTTTGTCATAGCCCTTCAGTGTGAATTCAAATATAGAGTGAATGAAATGGGGGGAAAAAACCCACCAAGAAAACCCAAACTAAAGACACAAATACAGTAACCCCTCACTACTTCACGCATCATTATTTTCGGCTTCAATACACTGGGGGGGGCGGAGGGGGTCGTCCTCCCCCTCTCTCTCCCACTTTACTGTCTTGTCCTAGATTAGAACAAGCCATTCCAGAGAAGTTGGGAACCTTCCTGGAGTGGAAAGGAAAAAAACCCTCCTTATCTACTTTACTGTAACTTTTGAATCAAAGAGGTTTTCGGTCAAAAAATGTAGAAAAAGGAAGCAACAATTATTAACAGATATATAGATAAAGAAAAAAAAAACCCAGTAACATAATGGTAACAGTGAAAAAAAACCCAAAAAAGCCACGCTCCACCACCGCCCTCACACAGCCATCAGGGGCCAAATGACCCATCAAGAGCTATCAGCTCTCCAGGCACAAGACAAAAGGAGCCCTCCACCTCCTCCCACCAACCCTTGCCTTTTGTTTGATTGGTTTAACACCTCCCTTCCTCAGATTTTGATAATGGCATGGTGGTTATTGAAAAATTAAATCTAACCCATGTTTACTTATTTACTGCTACTCTGCGGGTTTCACTTACTGTGGCATATTTCCAGACCTGACCCCCACAATATTTGAGGCATTATTGTACTGCACACCAAAACCCCATGTGACTGTCAAGAACCGAGCCGTGTGGGGGGGGTGGGAGAAGAAAAAGAAAGAAAAGCACAGAGATTACATGGCCCATAATTACCTGCTTTCTGTCAAAATGAGCACACTTTGAAATACCCCTGTGGCTTTTCTAACTCAATTTATCCCGTACCATCTTGTGCTCTAGGTCCTCAGGACATACAGATAATCAAGCAGCATCCATCTGCAACATTTATGAAGCCTATACACTTCCAACCATATACATTATTATATGGAAACGATGATCTAAAGCTAGCCAAGTAGTCCAGAAATCCTTTTGCAAAGTTCAAAGTCATCCTCATCAGAGGAACAAATGAGAGATCTGAGGACACATTGCTGACACCAGGTGATGGCCAGGGTAACATGCCTTTCCCCTCATTCCAATAGGTCGATATCGTTCCTGTGCAGGTGGATACAGCATTCCAGGTGGGGTCCCACCAGAGCAGAGAAGAGAGGCAGAATCCCCTCTCTTGATGATGTCTTGTGATGCAGCCCAGGATACAGCTGACTTTCTGGGCTGCAAACACACACTGCCAGCTCATCCACCAATACCCACAGATCCTCTGCAGATACACATGAACGCTTGTGTGTATGTAATGAACTTCAAACTCATTAGTCACTTTTAACCAAATCATCTAAAAGGTTAAGTAGTCTAGAGATAACCAACTACTTATAATGTTGACAAAAATATATCCATCCTTCATACTTGCATATCTCAATAGCCCTGCAGAAAAAGTTTGTACATTGAACTTAAGTTTTAATCAAACATCATATAAATTATAGGCGGAAGTAGGGAAATCTAGTTATTGCTTAGCATATTGTTCAAAAATGAGACAAATCCACAGGAAAACAGGCATTAATAATCTTGGCATAAATTAATCACTTGATCTTATTCACATGACTTGTTCCTTCAGGAGAAACACCTTTAGATGTGTAGATGTGGCACTAAGGGACACAATTTAGTGCTGGACTTGGCAGTGCTGGGCTAACAGTTGGAGTCAATGACCTTCACAGTCTTTCCCAATCTACAGAACCCTATGTTTCTATGTAACCTGGCCATCCAGCACTTCACTGATGACAGACTGAGGACAGAACACAAGCAGCATGAAAAACATTAACTTATTGAGCATCCAACACGCAGAAGTGTCTTAAAGTTACATTCATGTAACACATGTCAGCATGAGCTATTACAGAGTGCTTCACAAATTGAGAGGACTGTTTAAAGCCTCCAACCCATTATGTATTTCCCGCCTCTTCTTCTCTGCCAAGCTTTTGACGTTGTTTTACTTTATTCCCTTATGCGGGACTACTCATGAAGCAAAATACTATGCAATATGATTACCAGACAAGTCTTCTACAGTGATTTATTATATACCTCATTGAGCACTGTAATTCCCCACTCACCTGTTGGGATTTCTAAGTCCATATTCTCTCTATAGGACCAACTGACTCCATCTTACACCCTTTCAAGAAAGGGCACAGAAACCTTTAAGATCAACTTGTTATCTGACACAAAGATTCACAATTGGTAGTAGGATGGCAACAGGTCAGGTCAAGTAACAGGTTTTGACTAGATTAGATTAGGTAACAGGTGATAGGTTGGACTTGATGATCTCTATGGTCTTTTCCAACCTTACTGATTCTGTGAAATCAAACTATCTTTTAATTCAAGAGGAAAGCTTTCCATTGAAACGTAATCCCCATCCAGAGTAAACAAAGTCCCCTCCTGGTTTTCTGGCCTACCGAGACCACACTTATTACAAGCAGCTGCAGTACAACATCTACTTACTCCAACGAACTCAATCTCGTCCTCACTTTCAGAAGCTGACGATTTACTCTTGCCACGGTTGACAGAGCTGTGAGTCTCCATTATCTAAACAGAAACAAACCATCACACGCTACAGCATTTCATTTCCTAAGTTTTAACTACATAGCATTTTCCATCTTATGCCTTCTTTGGCTTTACAGTCTATCACGCNCGGGGCTGGCAGGGGCGGGGCGGCAGCGAGGGGCGGCTCGGCGGCATCCGGAGTTGCCGCTCGCTGCGCCCTGCGTCCCCCATTGCAGGTCACCTGAGCCACCAGTCACTGGCCCGTGGGCAGTGTGGTGTCCACCAGGATCCCCAGGTCCTTTCCTGCAGAGCCATTNTAATCCCCATCCAGAGTAAACAAAGTCCCCTCCTGGTTTTCTGGCCTACCGAGACCACACTTATTACAAGCAGCTGCAGTACAACATCTACTTACTCCAACGAACTCAATCTCGTCCTCACTTTCAGAAGCTGACGATTTACTCTTGCCACGGTTGACAGAGCTGTGAGTCTCCATTATCTAAACAGAAACAAACCATCACACGCTACAGCATTTCATTTCCTAAGTTTTAACTACATAGCATTTTCCATCTTATGCCTTCTTTGGCTTTACAGTCTATCACGCACCGACAATTATCAGCGATACCCTAATACATGACTTGGACTCGGCTCACGCGACTGGTTTTTTTAACTACGTAAAACGTGGCTTCATCTACAAAGCATCCCAGTACCCATACTCCTCCAGCACCGACAGCCGCAGCGCAGCACCTCAATAACATGTCTGAGGCCGAAACCCCAGCCAGAGCTGAGGCCCGAGCTCCAGCGCAGCTGCGCCCAGGCACCGCCGGGCCGGGCCGGTACCAGCCGCGGGCGAGCGCGGCCGGTTTCAGCAGCCGCGGCTGTTTTGGCTGCCTCAGGCCGCTC
>WEKX01004795.1:5068-25293 GCA_013390025.1 Pitta sordida
TTTCTCAAATAACTCTCTGAGACATACTTGTCTACCCCGAGTATGGAGAGACCACGTCTACCTATCCAGAGAGATACTGGGACAGCGGCGTGTGCAGCTTCCCTGCACCAGTGTTCTCGGCTGACTGGAAAAGGGGGTTTGCCTGGCGTGGGGTGGCTGTGGACACTGGAAAACACCGACATAAACACCAACACACAGCACGGCAATGCCAAAACAGTGCTGGAGTGCCAGGGGGCAATGTGAAGGTGTGGGGCAAATTTGCATATTAATGAGCTGCCAATCAACGTGGAAGCCGGGCTTCGTGGGAGACGAACAAGAGCGCGGTTACATGGTATAGGAGACCCGACTGTATCAGTTCTTTATGTGACTCTGTTCTCACAGCCCTGAGTTTATTAAAAAAAAAAAAAAAGAACTAGGAGAAAGAAGGGAAAGGAGTTTTCAAAAAAGAAAATATAGTATTTTCAGTTGGAAGGGAACCCCAACAATCATCTAGTCCAACTACCATGGTTCACCAAAAGTCAAAGCCTGCTGCTAAGGGCATTGTTCAAACTCCTCTTGAATGCTGTCAGGTTGGGGGCATCAAATACCTCCTTAGGAAGTTTGTTCCAGTGTTTGACCACCCTCCCAGCAGAGAAATGCTTCTCAGTGTCCAGCCTGAAACTCCCCTGGTGCAGCTTTGAACACTTTCCATGTCTCCAAACCTTGCAAGCTATGGCAATAAAGGCAGTCATGACATCAAGAGATACGAAAGTAAAGAACGTAAAAACACGTCTTTGTAGGCCTAGAGACATTACATAGAGTCTTCCCCCAAACTGGTTCACTTCTGCTGTGAGTGTCGCACAGACTTTTCAGCAGTCAAACATTCTCTATTCTACAGTTCCAAAAGCTCAGAAAGTCAAGAAACAGTTGACACACAACACTTGCTGAGGTCTTTAGCAAGCAGGGCAGATATTTTTCTTCTGTGCAAAGGACTTTTTAAGACATGTTAAACAAAAAAAAGTATTAAAAAACCCCCGCAAAACAGCAGGTTGTTGACCCACTCTGCTGAATATAATAGATCACTTGGGAAAAAATGTTTAATATTACAGTTGATATGAATTTACCTCAGTCCAGTTGCTCACTGTCCAGTCAGATGGGCACAAGACATCTCTGTTACATGAGAGGTGGGTCTTTGGTTTAAGCAGGTGCTGGCACTCTGTGACAGCCAGTGCCTGCTCATCAGATCCCACTGTCTGGATGCAAAGTACAGTTCGCTTCTTCTGGCCTGTTGGGCCACACGTAGTCGAACATTTCTGCCATTCCCCTGCCCACCACCTGAAAACCAGAGGAGTGAGAGACATCAATAAACAACCCATCACAAGCACATTAAGAAAAAAGTCAGAAATTAAAAAAAAAAAAAGAGCCAGTAATTTAAAATCTGGGTCCATATGCATGCTCTTCACATTAAGTTCAAGCTTATTGTGAAGCTTTCCCATCTGACGTGTGCTCTAGTACCAGCCAGTCACTGAAAGACAGAAGACAAAAACAGGCAGGATTCCTAGACAGATATAGGAACTGAGTATTATGTTTAAACAAGGTGTAGGAATCTACTGAGTAAACAGTCATTCAAATCCAAATTTGAGGAACTGCTAGCATGTCTATTTAAGTAAGTAATCTATTTACCCTATCCTACTGTTTATTTGTTTATTGCAACATCAGTACAGAAGAGTTAACAAATAAGAATCACATCTACGCAGCCAATACTGCACAGGTGCTCAAACTGGCCCTGTGTTACCTCTATAGTGGGAAGCAGCAAGGCACACAATCCCAAAAACAGGTTAGTCAGAGCTATGATGTCTGCACCCATATGGGATTAGTGCCCTGACTGTCCCTCTGGGTGTGGTCTAAGCCTGTACAAGGCTGGGCTTTTCTGTACTCTGTTCATTCATGAAGCAAAAATGAGCCCGTTACATGTCTCTCCTTATTAAAATCAGTCTTCCACAGCATGGAAGACGTATGCAGTGTTCCCCCAAATTAAAGACAACTATTTTCTCTAGTGCAAAACACCTTACCAGTGCCTATTTTCCAGTGCAAAACACTTTACCAACAAGAGCCACCCCATTTATATTTGGTTTACCTTAGCCTTTCTCCAGCGTTATCCACCTATTTTTTTCTCATGTTGATGCGGAGTAGATCAAGTATCTGTGTATCTACCTTCCATGATAAGAAAGGGGAGCAAAAAGTTTCTGGATTTCTACTATTTGAGAAGTATTGGCACCAATTGTGACATTTGCCTAAATATTTACCTTTATATTTAAAAAAAATCAAACCAAAATAAGGTTTTTTTCTTTCCAGTTTAGAGTGGCCTACGCAACAACACAACTTCAAGATATTGTATAAAAAACCCTGGCTAGGCTGTAAACTCTGAGCCACAAAAGCTCCTAGTTAATATTTCTTGTTACTGAGTTTTGAAGACATTCGTGACAAATCCTTATGATGAAAATAAAGCAGGGATATATTTAGAAAATGCCTTTCTAGACAAAAAGGCAGAAAAAAATTGCTTTTGGCTTTCAATCAATACCAGTCTATTGAGGTTTTTTCCTTTTAAGGCACATGACCCTAGAGAAAAACAATAATCCCATTCTGATATATCTATCAAAGTTTGACATCCAGATTTAGAGCATTTATGATGGTACCTTCTCTTTGTCTTCCATCTTACTGCACTTCTGGTTTTTTCAGTTTGCTGCCAGTCTCACTCCCCTTTCCACTGTAATTTCCATGTTCCTTAATTAATTTGTTCCTCAGTTGCAAATAAGATGTGACATGGAAGGCCCTGATATCTATTCCTTATAATTAAAAAAACCACCCAAACAACCAAGACTCAGAGCAATCAAACCATGCATATGGCCTACTTGCACAATTATCTGGCCTTCCCTGTGGTACTTACACCTATCTTCCTTCTCTTTAGTTATCTATACAAACAGCATTTCCTTTTAAAATACCCTATAGGTCCTTTGTGGCACCAGTTGCTTTGCTACATGTTCTAGAATGCAGCTCATTATCACCCTGTCATTAAACAAAACAAACCCAAAACTAAACAAACCAACACCACCACCCACCAAACCCAAGACAAAACAAACACCCCTCCCCAAACAAAGTACTTTTTTTTCCCTCCTACTGCCTTCCTTTGGATTATTTCTTACTCTTCCAGGCTTCTCCAAACAACAGAGGAAAACTATTTAGTAGTTAAAAAGTGAGCACACCTCAGCAGATCACAGCAACAAGCAAGAGAACGTATTATCACTACCTGATTCAAGGCTTTTCAGGATTGTTTTCATGTCTTGCATCTTCTTTCCAATTTTATCTTTTCTACAATCTTGTAAATTGCTGACATTTGGACACAAATGGAACTTAAATGTATGTATTTCTCTATTAATTTTAATGGAACAGATCACATATTTCAAGCTACAGACACGCTGCCACCTCTCAGCAAGCGTTCAACAGTTTTGCAGGTTGAAATACCAAGCTCCTAGCAATAAATTATCAGAGCTTAGTGCAGAACAGCAGTAACAGTGTGTGATTAACTATTGCGCACAAAACACTTCTAAAAGTCACAGAAGAAAATAAGGTGCTTCACAGTTAGAAAATCCTGGAATAAAGATTTTATCCTATCGCATTTTCATGATCAAACTAAAACTACATTTTTAGCTGCGCCAACAACTTCACTCAGTGCAGTCCCTGCTGAGGACCTGAACTGTGGCACTTCAGCCAAAGGAGAAGAAAGGCAAAGCCAGGACTACAAAACACCTACCATGTCAGAAAGAAAAAAGGTAGCTGTGCTGACTGTGGTGAGAGACTGCAACAAGCTGGTGGAAACCAAAGAGTGATGGGAGAGGCTGTCCAATACTTGTTCCTACCTCTGGTTTCTGACAGCATGTACTGCTAAAGCAATTGAGTGGTTCTTAAGTATTAATGTACCATGGGGCCCCTGCAAAGTGAAACAAATGCCTTATCTCCACAGACAGCCATGGCATGGAAAGATTGTGGCCACAAACAAACCAACAAAAAAGCAAAATGCAAAATTTGGGTAATTAGTTTGCGTGAGCACTGATTTTCCTGAGACTGTCAAAACAGAGAGCAGCTTGTCTCAGAGAAACTTAACCTCAGGTAGTTTTCAGCTGCAGTTGTGAGTACTTAGCTCTTCTGGTATCAGGTTTGGGACAGAAGTAGGAAGAATATCTGATTCTTTTAGGTTGCATTCAGATGCTTTACATGAGACCTGCCTCTTTTCCTCCCATGTTGAATTTCCAAGATTTCTAATGAACAAGGCAGAGCCCATCAGCCTTGTCCCCTACACAGTCCTGATCTATGCCTAGACAATGTGTGCTGAATGAGGTGTGCATCCTGCTGAAAAACTAGCAGCATGGCATTTTGTAACCGCAGTTTGTTGTAGTCATACCTATAGGGCTGAATGCTCCTTCCCTCCCTCCTTCCCTCTGCCATGTCACATCTGAAGAAAGATCGTCTTTCATGATTTGTATAGCAATCGGGCACAGCAGATACCAACAAGGCACTGATTCTCACTCTGTGTATTACAATAGAAATGAGATTTCCTATTCTTATTGAGCTGTTGGAAGTCTACTAAGCAGTCTGGAAGCAGGACAGTACAGTAACAGCAGATAAAAAGCAGGAGATTCCAAGTACAGAGAAACCCTGCATATCTGCTGTTTGCATATTCGTGTATTCAATTAACGGAGGTTGGATTTTCAACCGCACACATGCGCATAATGTCCCCGGATTCCCCGGCCAAGAGGCACCAAAGGGCACATTCTCCGCTTTAATGAGGTGCTACAGTGTGAGCCACCCTCCCAGCACTGCTCTCTAGACATAATTAGCAGAGGGTGCATGGCTACGGGTGGGGGGTAATTGAATATTCATGGCTTCGGTATCTTCACAGATTGCAAAACTTGCGGGACTTGCTCAGACCCTTCCCCTTGAGACTTCCTGGTGCGCTCTGTACTTGTAAAATAATGCATTTATGGTTACTCTGTTCAAGTTGGTAGTCAAGTTAAAAAGGCTCCTTGCAATTTTCTTTACAGGGCAAAACAAAACTTTTATTCACAATACTATAACTAATTAAAATATCACTATTTTTCAAGTATTACTTATTGATTTTTTAGCATTAACATCTATGGAACTAAATACCTGCCTACCAAAGAATTATGAGACTGGAAATTATATTCTGTACTGTTATGTGGAAAAAAGCATTCATTTAAGCTACAGTTGCTGTTGCACGTCTGCTAAGCAATATCACTCAAGTTCAAAATGAGTAGTTGTATGGCATTTTGACTATCAGTTGTTAAGTCACCTTTATTTTGTTCTGAGTCGAACCATGGCATACATGTATCGTATGATGATATTTTAACTTTTTTATTCAATTTGCTCCAAATTGTTTTGTAAAAAGTGTAGTAATAAATGCAATAATAAGTATAAAATAAATGCAGAACAACTCAGCTAACAAATAAGAATGTTAATACTTAACACTTTTCAGAAGCCTATAATTTAAATAGCTTATAACTAACTTCCTGAAATTGATTAATGAGATAAGATCTGTTTTGTAAGAATCACAAACATTTTATTCTTTTTTCTGTAGCTACTCTTTGGTAAATTGTCTATTTATGTTTTAGTGGTCTAGTAGCTTGTTTAATGGTAGCATGTGTGATTTAAGAGATCATCAGAGGAAAGTTTATGCAAGAGAACAATGACCTTTTTTTAGACATGATGTCATGATAAAGAACCAGGTCCACTGCTGGGAAGTGGAAGCTCATCCAATGGTTTCAGTTCTATGGCTGCAGCCCTAAACAAAAGCATCCTGCAGCGTTGTGTTTAACAGCATTGTTCTCACCTCTAGCACAGAATTTAGCCATCTCTCTACAGAACATTTGGTCATCAGCAGCTTCACATAGACTCCCAGTTATCTTGTACAGTAATCCCTTGAATTTTGTGGGGTTTCAGGATCGTGGCAGTGCTGCAAAAGCTGGATTTTGCGAAGAGCAGCAGATCATACATATGCAAATAAACCCTGCACATCGCCCTGCCTCCCTCAACCCTGGAGTGCCAAGGGGCATAATCAGCACCTCCTTGCGCTGTGTGACTGGACAGGGGAGTGAAAGGGATCTCTTCTGCCCCTCCCCACCCGGGGAGTCCCAGGGAATCTGGGTGGCTCCCTGAGGCTGTGCCACCATCGCCGGAGTCCTTGGCTTTTGCCATGGCAGTGGTGGCAGCAGAGTGCTGACTACCACGGCAGCGGGGTGACAGGTCCCTGCAGTTGTGGTGCAGGGGCCCAGGATGCTGGGGGCAGCCACAGCGGCAGCACTACCAGCTGACGGGGTACCAGTATGGCCCCAGGGTGAGGGGCTGTAATAAGCTGCTGACACCATGTTATAAGCCTTCCCTGACATGTAACCTCTCCAACACCCAATGGGAGCAAACTCTGAGCAGTTCCTAAGTGAGCGAAAGGCACCACCCCCCCCTCGCCTCATGGGATGTGTCAGTCCCACCCCCTGGTGCAGCAGAGACACTGCACACGTGCACACAGAAAACCGTCATGAATAATCAAGGGAAGACTAGGGCGTCTTCACTGGAAAAAATAATGTGAGGATGTGAAGCTGTGCAACTTGATGTGTGAAGAGGTGAGGGATTATTGTATAATACCATATGGGACAGTTATAGCTTCCTCCAATATTCAAATTTTCTTCAGAAAGAAAAAACCAACAAACTCCTCTACGTTGTCCTCCATCTCAAATGAAGATTTGTAGCCATCTGTCTGGATCAGAGGTGACATATATGTCATGGAAAGTAAATACCAACTAAATTGCATGCTGGGACTACAGCCTGCAATAGAGACCAGATGTACAAAAGCAAGAGGTTGGGAAGGCTGAATAGGAATTAATTCCTCACTGCCATCACTTTCAACCGAGGAACTCAGGGCCACCAAGAGAAGTTAGTGACAGTCAGGTTCAAAGTGATTAATGAGGTACAGTTGGCCCATATTGAGACTTCAGATCTTAGTGGCATGACTTTTTAGCGATGAAGGAGACCTGTTTCGCAACTGCACATGTGCAACCTGCTGCAGCGGCTGCGGAACGGGCGGTGATGGGGGCGAGGGCAGCAGCGAAAGCAGTACGGGCAGTGGCAGCGGCGCAAGTGATGGTGGTGGTGACGGCCGTGGCGGCCGCGAGGGCAGCCCAGGCAGCGGCGGCAATGTAGCCGCCATTCAATGCGGAAGTCGGGTTAGGCAGGTGCACGATATAGGAGACCCGACTGTAGTGCTTCACATAGGCATTAAAGCTGTGTAACTTCTTGCAGAGCAAGTTGTATATAACAGGAGTTTTACAGGGTTGCAGAATTAGGCTAGGCGAGTACTTGGAAGAGACGTCCATTGGCGGTACTGATTAGACAAACTAAAAAACCCTTTCAAAATGCCTTGAATTAAAACCAGTTGGAAGCTGGAAGAGTATTAGAAAGAGATACAATTTACGTCTGCCTTGCCTTTATTCTTCTTTAGGCATGTAGGCCCTACTGAGAGCCAGAACAAGGACTTAAGACACTTGGTCAGACTACTACAGCCACTCAAAAATAAATACACAACATGACTCCAAAACTAAGTGCACATTGTTTTCCTGCACTGTATTTTACTATTTTGGTGCTTTCCTATGAAACGCAGAATGAGCTTAAGTAGCATCACTCAGGGTGTTAACACAGGAGAGCTTTTCTGCATGGTCTATAGAAGAGCTTGTTTATATATCACATAATTCTACAATCTGCTCAACAATGGACAAATTCTGCTCCCTCACTTTCAAGAGCAGGCCTGAATAATGCTGTCACTTAGAACATATGACATAAATTGAGTGAATCTGGAACTTTGGAATCGATAGCATAGTTTACATGTGCAATAAAAAACACCTTCATGTATGTGGGTAGCCTCAGTTCCTAACTAGTCAAGTAGTTAGTAAGTCTGATCTACTGATTTCATAGCAATCTACAAAGAATTATGAAATGTTGGCAGTCTAGGCTGCAAGCACAAAGATATAATTCCCAGAGGAGGCATCATGTACTGTTGTGAAGATACTTGGAAACAACTGGAAAACCCAAAAGCTATGCAGAATATTATGCATTAAAGTTTCATGAAATTCACTGCTGGAAAATGCAACAGAATGACCTTTAGGGACTTGTGACTTTGATTTATTCTGATTCAACTAGAATTATCAGGGAAAAAAACTGGTATACCATTGTGAACAGCATGATAAACAACTTTCAAAGACAATAAAAGACAAAACCAAGATGGTCTGGTAGCTGAAATATGAAACTAAACCAATATTGATCCCTTCCAGCAAACCTGCGATTGTTGTAAAAACCCACAATGTTGTTGACACCTGGAATGCTTGCTGTAGTTAGTCTTCCTTACCCTACTCATTCAAATGGTAGAAGAGAAAAACCAGAGATGAATTACGAGAGTGGTATGACAATGGAAAAAATTATTCCTACGTGATCACAGAATGAAGAAAGCTGCACTTCACTGAACGTTAAAAGCACAATGGGACATGACAAAAAAGATGCCAAAAAACGTGTTATAAAGAAAGTATAAACATTAGTTATAGAAGGAGACATTTCACAGGTTCACAGGTTCACAGTGTGTATTCTGAGTTGGAAGGGACCCGCAGGATCACCTAGTCCAACTCCCAAGCGAACGTCCACCCAGGGATCAGGCCCGCAAGCGTNAAAGAAGTACCAAAAAATACTGAAAACCAGCACCAAGAAGCCTCTCTGAAAGTTTTTGGACCATATAGGAACGCATTATCACTTGAACAAAGAGAGGACTAGAATTTTTAAAACAAGTAAGAGTTTATACAGTCTCCAGACACACCTGCACCCAAACTCAACAAAAAGTATCTACAGACATGAGAGGGCAATCTGTCATTTCCAGCACAGACTGCTCAGTAAGTAACTTGCCTTGGAAACCTCTCAGGGCGGTTCACTGCTAATTTGTTTATTATGGAGTTTCTGACACCTTGCTCTGTAGTGTATGCAAGCCCCCGCATGTGGATGCCTCGCTAATCTGGTATCAGAAACATGACTTTCCTCTGCATAAGGCTGCCATTTACTACTACCAGAGCCTCCCCAGCACCCTTACCTGGGTGGGCAGTCCTTCTCATAGCATTTCTTCTGCCGCCCATTTGGCTGAGTTGCTGGGTCACAGAAGGAGTTTTTGATGGCTCCACTTCCCTTCCACTCGCAGTGGGCAATCTGGCGCTGCACCCCTGTAGGAGAAGAACATACACACTCCTGTAAATTTGGGATGAGCTGCAGAAATCCCAGGGGTTGTACTCTATATCCCAGATACAGTAACAGCTGTGAATATACTGAATATCTGAGATAGATTGGGTATGAGCATCCTTGCGTCACACTGAAAAGAGGTCAAGCCGAGCTCTTTTGTACCAGATAGCTCAAGTAATACATGAGAAAGCACTTTCCTTAATCTCAGTATAGCTATCAGCCTCAGAAAGGGATCCTCCAGGTCCTGAAGCAGGTTTCAAGGGCTTTCAAGAACCGTTTGATGGGCTTTAACACAGACAATAGGTAACAAAACAGCATCAGGCTGTTCACACCAAGTCTGCTTTTCTGACTCTTTCTTCATACTTCTGGGAGCAGGAGGGCTGCCACAGTGGCTGAATGGGGTGATTTGCATATTCATGACCGCCTAATTGAGTATTCACACGTGTCAGGTTGCGCATGTGCAACTGCAAAAAGAGGCCTCCTTAAATGCTGAAAAATCATGCCGCTAAGATGTGAAGCCACAATATGGGGGGTGTGAAGTGGAAGAGGGGTGTACATTTAAATACAGTCAACCCCCTTCCACTTCGCACCCCCCATATTGTGGCTTCACATCTTAGTGGCATGATTTTTCAGCAATTAAGGAGGCCTGTTTTGGGGCTGCGCATGCGCAACCTGCCATGTATGAATATTCTAATTTGGCAATCATGAATATGCAAATCAACTCACACAGCTGCTGTGGAAGCTCTGCTCACGGCAGAGCAGGCGCCGTGGTGGCTCCGCTCCCAGAGCAGCCATGGTGGCGGCAGTTCCACTCCCGGCACAGCCGGGGGCCTGCCCCACTCCAAGCGAGGAGGCTTCGTACAGTTATGAAAGATTTACACGCTCTCAGGTTAGACACGGTGTCTGAGACTCTCTTGAGTGATTCTCCAAAACATACTTGTCTACCCCAAGTATGGAGAGACCACGTCTACCCACCCGGAGAGACACTGGGACAGCAGAACGGGTGGCTCCCCACGCCAGTGTTCCTGGCCATGTGGAAAAGAGGTTTTTCCTGGCATGGGGTGGGCACTGGGAAGCCCCGACACAAACACCAATACACAGCAGGGCAGTGCCGAAACAGCGCCAGAGCGCAATGTGAGGCTGCAGGGTAAATTTGCATATTAATGAGCTTCCAATCAACATGGACAGAGGGCTTAACGGGTAGGGGTAAGACCTGTGGGACTGTGGTATACGAGACTCAACTGTAGCACTAGTAAACAGTACATTTAAGTAAACTATTAAATAGACCTCCTAGTAACTAGTGTGGGAAGCTACCTGGAAGATAAGAACAGTAATCTAGAAAATACTTGGGAAAAATGAAAATATTCCTCTTCACAACATATAGACTCACATAACCTGTAAGTTCATCAAGTCTAACCATTAACCCATAAATGCATCAACACAGAAGGAAGTTTTCTATGCATACTTGTGTCATTCCAGTGAAGCCAATGGAAACCTATATCCCTTTTTTTACTGCCTTAAAACATCAGGTTTGTGAAGAAATGTTTTCACTTCTTGAGTACTTTCAGATTTGTGACTGAGATGCAGAAAACAATTACTGACTACAGCACAAGAACTGATGACTAGCTCTCCTTGAGTCAGACATGGAGGTTGATTTCCTAGAACAGTGATTAGTGTCACCTATAAGGGATGATTAAGGAACTGAGGAATTCAAGGTCCAGGGTATGTGGCTGCAAGACCACAGTATGTCTGGACGTGATGATCTCCTATTCCCAGGTGACTTCAAGCACCAGAAAGTTTTCTTGTTCAGTGTAGGACTCCAGGGGAGTAACGTTCTCTCCTATGCTAGGGTAAATGCAACTGGAATATTTAGCAACCTTCCTGCTAGCTGGAAACAAAGTGGTTCACAGAAATATGTTTCTGTCCCTTTCAAAATCATGATATGTTGCTGCTGCAAATACAAAAAAGATATCTGCTTTGATAAATTTTTGTGTCACTTCAGCTGCTGTAATTCACTTTAAAATCTCTATAAACCTCTGCAAAGGCTTTGCTTTGAAGCTATACATTCTTATAAAACGGTTGCAGATCACTGACATCAACAATTTATTCACACAAATTTTTGTGTGGAACTTTTGAGAACTCCCACTGTAGTTTCAAAATCTCTGGAAGTTCAGCTCCAGAGCTGAAAGGAATCCTATATGACTATTTCAACACATACATAAGTATGTAGGTATATATCTAATGATATAATGAGACAGGTGTTTCTCTCAGGTTGAGCAAGTTGAACTAGAAACCACGGTAGAAGAAGAAAATTAGTCACCTTACAGTGACCCAGCCCTAGCAAGTATTTACACAGTTACCTAACTTCAATGGGTAATATCCTGTTTTAGTTAGGATAATTTAAAATCTAAACTTAAGCCTGAGCACAATTTGAAATCTAAACACTTATTCTATAGGGCTGAGAGAGGTCGCTGTTTTCCCCTTCACCACTTTTCCTTCTCTCTGATCTCAAGGCTAATTAGGTCACACTGACGTGGACTACCTCAGTTCTGTGGGGAAAAAAAAAAGCCAACCAAACACACCTTTACAAATATTTCCAGGAAAAAAAAAGAGGAACCAATAATGACAATAGTGAGAACAAAGAATAGCCTTCGTGTCACTGTATCTGCTCAGAGATTGCTTCTATTTCTCTATGATACTTCAACCCTAATGCAGAACTTTTAAGATGTTAGCTTCATCCACTCAGCTCCTGATTTCGCATTTGATTTACAAAGAAAGGTGCCAGTTTAAAGTCTTTTGGTGTGGAAGGCTTTTGAAGCAGAGATAAGAAATCTGTTGCCTGCATAGCTCTCAGTTTGGTGAAAATTAAGGCTGAGAACAACAGAAATAAAGGACCAGAAGCAAGAGTATAAACGGTGTATGCAAAAGAGCATATTTGATTGCAGAACTCGTTTAAACATATAATTCTCACTTGTGCATTAAATCAGATACTCTGCCAGGAGTTCACTTTGTATTTGAATGACCAAATTATATTCCATGCATGCACAAGTAATGTACAGAATACAAGAGCCAATTTCTACATTATCAGTGTAATAAAACTCAGACCCACAGCAATGAACGGAAATAGAGTGACCTTTGTTTTCTAAAATCAACACTACAACTTCAGTGCATTTCAGTTCACGGACATCTGGAGGTAATTTTGCAAAGCAGCCTTGGTAACAGTTGTGAAGGATTTAGAGGGCACATAACAATTAACCTCTAAACACATCTTATAGTTATTTTCCAGAACTTTGAAAATTTGCTATTTACTGATGCTATCTACGGAGAAGTAAATTGTTGATGTTGCCTAATATTCTCCCTTAGTTGCAGCTGTGCTCTGCTATGCATCTTGTCACACCTAATGCCACTTAAACCTGGTTTTAAGAAATGATTAAAGCCTTTAGAAAAGGGGGAAGGATTTATACTTGTAATTCGAACCTTATCCATTCTCTGATTCTGTGATTCTTTAAAGAAAGAGTAATAGGTCTAGAAAAAACTTCAGTGACACATTTAAATTAATTTGCTTGGAAGAAAGCTTATAGGTTGTAGCTGCAGTCTTGACAGAAGGTTCTGGAGGGACATGCTCTCAGTAAGAGCGTGGCGCAGTTTGCAGGACACTGGTGTGCACACATTCTGACTGCAAAGCAATTCCTTTCTGCATAAAGAAAATAGCAGGAAAGGACTCAACCTGCCCTGCACTGAGGAGAGAGCAAAGCTTATGATTTTTTACTACAAATCATCCTCTCTCGGTGCTTGTTAGGCATGAGCTGGACTGCAATAAAACTACTGGTCTCTTTTCTGCACTGCAAATGAGGAACAGGTATTGCAATGTGTTCTCCTTTACTCTGCATGCAATATTAGATATGTTTCCCACAGGAAACATCAACTTTTCAGACAGTAATTTTTCCCTGTTAAATGGTGCTATGGTAGAGTGGCCAGACACACCTTTGAGATTACAAAAGATGGGGGGACAGGCAAAAAATTAAGTAAGACAAGAGCAAATTTGGCTTTTGTGTTTCTTTACTGCAATGGACCTGGAAAAAGACATGTGTCAGGGCTACCTTGAAGCCAAGAATCTTGTAGAAAAATATCTTTTGGGAACTCCCCTTGGTTCATTCTGGGACGAGACAGCTTTACTTTACAAAGTCATAATTAATCATCCACTTTTCATCATCTGCACTTGTACATTTATATATATCTGATATTTATCTCTGATATATACCAGATATCTGATATATACATATGAGATAGATATATCTGATACAGATGATATACAGTTATACCCCATTATTCGTGAGGAATGGGTCAGACCACAGGCCTCGCGAAAAGCTAAACTCACAAAGAAGTGCAACTTGTTAATATGCATGCAGGCCACGCCCATTGCTCCACCCCCCGGCACTCCGGAGCGCTGTAAACAATTTTCTGCTTCTCCCTTCGGGCTCTCTGAGCATGGGGGAGCAAAGGGAACCGTTTCTGAGCCCCTCTGACTCAGGAGACCTCCCCCGCCTCGGGAATCTGCTGGCCTCTCTAGGCCGCCGCGACTGTGCGCTCACAGCCCAAACCCCACGCTGCCTCCCCCTCCTCCTGACCCTGGCACTCGCACCAGGGCGCCCCAGCCCCGCGGCCGCCCCACGCTGGCAGCCCACCCCGGCAGCCCCTGTGAGGCGTACTGAGCCTGGGGCCGCGCCGCGCCAGGACACCCAGGCATGGTCCGGGGGGGAGGGAGCAGCGGTGCGGGGTTTGGGCTGTGGGCGTGTGGTTGCGGCGGCCCGGAGAGGCCCGTATTCTCAGGGTGGGGAGGGGTCTCCTGAGCCAGAGGGGGCTCAGAAACCTGGCTGCTGCCACCATGTATGCTCACCATTCCTCCGCGGCGGGCAAGGGGTGTCCCCGGAGGAGGCCCTTCCTTCAATCCTGAAAAATTACTGGTTTATTGTTCACCAAATGGTAACTGCAATAATCTTTTTTACTAATCCTTGTTACCAGTGAGCCTCTGATTTCTGCTGGTCCATGGGTTCGGAAATAGAGTGCGAAGGCTGGAATTTGCACAGACAGCAAAATCATGAATATTCAATTAAGCCCTGTCCATTGCCTCATCTCCTCAGGGACGGGACACTGCTGCGGCTGGGCTGGGCCAGGCTATGCCACTCGCGGCTCCCTTCCGAGTTCCCTCCCTTCACTGAAGCAGGACAGGACCGAGACCAGGACAAGGCCATGCCACTAGCGGCTTCCTTCCCAGCACCCTCTGTAAGAGTTGATAAGAATACTGTCTCAACCTTGTCATCAGAGACTTGGACAATATACCCCTATAAACTGAGGCTATGGTCTTGACAAAGTTTGGCCTGCCAGTGATGCTCTCTGGGACTAAGACTGGACTGTGAAAACCAGGGTGTTGATAACACCAAGAAGGGACTGTGTGGAACAAGATATGCTGTCTCTCCTGCATTATCCAGGGGAAGAGACAAGATAAGCTGTACCCTTCTTCGCTGGCCTTGCAGAGACTGTGTAGTACAGGGTACGCTGTGGCCTTCTCGCCAGGTTCCAGAGACAAGACAAGGTATGCATACAACCCTGTCATGGCAACATGAAAACACACTTCCTGGCAAAAGGCCACTCGAAACTGATCTTGCCTTAGACACTGTTCGGACACTTCCCCAGTCTTACGTGACAGAGAAAGTCAGAATGGAACAGAAGAGCAGGGGCAAGGGCAACACGTGGTATAAAGATGGCCTCTTAGCAACTGTTCTTTGGAAGCTTCTCCCACTTGGAAGACGATGTCTATGAGGACGCTCTGAGGACTGACCGTCTGGTGGTAGCTATTGAACCCTTTCTCTCTCCCTTTCTCTTTACCTTTCCTATCTCACTTTCTTCTATTGTGATTCCCGCTTCATGGGATAATAAAGCTTCACTATTTAACCAAAGCTAACCCCTGTTTGGGATTTCTTTGCACTTTGAGATTGAGCAAATGAACCATCACGCCTCCAGCTTAGCTGGGTGGACCGTGACACCCTCCCTTGGCCAAAGTGGGATGATATGGGACAGGATGGGACGGGATGGGACCGGGATTCCTCAGCTATTAGAATTACACTTTTCTCTTTTTTTATTTTTCCCCTTTTTTGTTTTTCCCTGGCCTTGGCAGCCAGCCCCTGCCACCATCCATGGCATGGGCACAGGGGCAGCTGGCCCACCCACCCCAGGGAAATGGGGAGAAGGTGCTTCCCACTTCTGCTGTCACATATAGACACACACAATGGCAGCCCCATCTTGTAGCCTGGCGGAGAACAATTCCAGCTGTGCAAATACACACATTTGCATTAAACGCATCCTAGATGAGGCCGGGACGGGATGGGCCTCATGGCTCGCAGCTCCTGGCTCCTTCTCATTGCCGTCCCTGGTGGCTCCTGGGTGGGACTTACTTACATATTAATGAGCTCATTTACATAGCCATGAGCTGCCTGCCTTTCTGGCATTTTCTATGCCTGTGCGTGCCACTGTTTTTCACTGAAAAATGAACCATGTATTATTGAAACTGCGGAGATGTGGACCACAGATAACCGGAGGTCTTCAGTACTAAACTTGGGCTAATTAAATACAGCTTTTCTTATTTATCTATCTGTAGCTTCTCTTTAGTAAGACTCATCATGCAGCACATGGACAGCAGATGAACTTGCCTACCACACTTTTACCTTACAATCTTTTCAAAACACTTAAAATGCCAGTGATTTAGTACAACAGGCATGTTACAGCTGACAGCAATAAATTCTGAATGTAACTGAATGAACATTCAGATAAAATCAATCTCATCATTCGAAGTCGGTAGGAAGTTCTATGGAAGCCAGAGAAAGGTGTTGTTTAATACAGCAACACTGGCAATATGCAATTATGCTTTTATTTTGTCCCCTCATTCGGAACTGAACTCAGCAGGGATCACATCACAATAATGCATAGCTGTGTGAAACTTTTGGTCGCAGGTCAACAAACACTACCATGCCTTTATTCATTGATATGCACAGGAAGACTTCAGCATTTTCAAATTTCTCTAACGATGGAGAGCTGACATTATCCAAACAGTATACCTTTCCTGATGCTAGGCCTTCTTTTTTTTTTTTTTAATACAGCAAAACTTCACCTATTATTCCTGATGTGTTTGTTCTCTGATTATCTTGGCACAAATCTGTTCTATTACTGCACCACTGTGCTCCTTAGGAGGTTCAGATAGCTCAGATTCAGTGCCAAGCTTATATGAAAACAGAAGCGTCAATCTTCCAGAGGATAGGAAGGCTCTGCAGAGGGGACAAGACATGCTGAATCAATACGCTGAGGCCTCTAGATTAGATTATAGATTAATAGGCCTATAGATTAAACTCTATAATGTTTAATAAGGTGTAGTGCTTGGTCCTGTATTTGGATCACAACAACCCCAGGCTACACTACAGGCCTGGGGCAGACTGGTTGGAGAGCTGCTCAGTGGAAAAGTACCTGGAGGCACTGGTTGACAGTGGCTGAACAGGAGCCAACAGTGTGCCCACGTGACCAAGAAGGCCAAGGACATCCTGGCCTGTATCAAGACTAGTGTGGCCAACAAGACCAGGGAAGTGACAGTCCCTCTGTACTTGCCACTGGTGAGGCTGCACGTCCAGTCCTGTGTCCAGTTCTGGGCCCCTCACTGCAAGAAAGATCAAAAGAAATTGATATGCTGGAGCATGTCCAGCAGAGATGGGGAAGGGTCTGGAGCACAAGTCCTATGAGGAGTGGCTGAGGGAGTGGGGGTCGTTTAGACTGAAGAAAAGGTGGCTCTTGGGGGACCTTATTGCTCTCTACAACCTCCTGAAAGGAGTGTAGCAAGGTGGGGATCAGCATCTTCTCTCAGGCAACTACGGACAGGACAGGAGAAAAATGAGAATCCCAGAGTGGGTCAGGTTGGAAGGGACAACAGTGGGTCACCTGGTCCAACCTCCCTGCTCAAGCAGGGTCATCTAAGAGCACATAGCACAGGACTGCATCCAGACAGCTCTTGAGAATCTCTGGTGAGGGAGAATTGACATCCTTTCTGGACAATTTGTTCCAAGACTCAGTCATCCACACAGTAAATAAGTTCTTCCTCATATTCAGATGGAACATTCTGTGTGTGACTTTCTATCAGTTGCCTCTTGTCCTATTGCTTGGCATCAGTGAGCAGAACCTGGACCCACCCTCTTGACATCTTCCCTTCAGATACTGACATACATTGATGAGGCCCCCTCTCAGTTTTCTCTTCTTGAGGCTGAACAGGCCCGGATCCCCCACCCTTTCTGCACAAGAGAGATGCTTCAGTCCCTTAAAGATCTTCTTAGCCCTCCACTGGATCAGCTCCAGGAGCTCCGTGTCTCTCTTGTACTGAGGAGCCCAGAACTGGACACAGGCTCCAGATTTGGCCTCATCAGACAGCTGACAGTGCTTTGCCTAATGCAGTCCAGGATATCATTGGTCTTCTTGGCTACAAGGACACACCGCTAGCTCATGGACAGTTTGCTGTCCATCAGGACCCTCAGGTCCTTAACTGCAGCTGCTTTTCAGTAGGTCAGCCCCCAGCCTGTACTGGTTCATGGTGTTATCTTCCCCTGGTGCAGGACCCTGCACTTGCCTTTGTTGAACTTCAGACAGTTCTTCTCTGCCCAGGAAGAAGAACAATCTCTCCAGCCTGTTGAAGTCCTTCTGAAGGGCTGCACAGCACTCTGGGGTACAAGCCATTACTCCCAGCTTTGTGTAATCAGTAAACATTCTGAGGAGGGATCTGTTCCTTTCTCCAAGTCACTGTTGAATAGGTTAAACAATACTGGGTTCAGTACAGAACCCTGGGTGACACCACTAGGGACAGGCCTCCAACTAGACTGTGCACTGATTACAGTAATCTAGGATCTGCCTTCCAGACAGCTCTGAATTCACCTTACTCTTCACTCATGCAGTCAAAACTTCTTGGCCTTGCCTGTGACGATGCTGTGAGAGACAGTGTCAAAAGCCTTGCTGAAATCAAGGTAGACAATATGCACTGCTTGCCCTTCATCTGTACAGGTAGTTATTTCAGGCAATTGGGTTGGTGAAGCATGATTTATTTTCAGCAAATCTATGCTGACTATTCCTGATCACTTTTTTGTCTTCCATGTGGACAGAAATTGCCTCCAGAATGAGGGACTTCATCATTTTTCCAGGGATCAAGGTTAGGCTGACTGCCCAGTAGTCCCTTTGGTGCTCCTTCTTGCCCTTTTAGAAGACCAGGATGACTTTTTCTATCGCCCAGTCCTCACGCACCTCTTCTGATCACCAGAATGTTTCAAAGATGACCATGAGAAGCCTGGCTACGATGTCAGCCAGCTCGCTCAGCACTTGTGGATGCATTCTGTCAGGGCTCATGGACTTGTGGATGTAAAGTTTGTCTAGGTGTTCTCTAATCCCAGTCTTCTTACCAAGATTCACAGAATCACAGAAAATTATGAGTTGGAAGGGACCCACAAGGATCATCTAGTCCAACTCACCATCTAATACCCATACAGCGACCGAGGGCACATCCCAGAGCATAATAACAACCTAGATGCCTCACAACCTAGCAGGCCACTCCGAGCCGGAGGGGGCCCAGGGTCATCCAGCCCTCACCCCCCAGCTAGACCAGCTAGACCATGTCACTAAGCTCCTCGTCCAGTCTTCTCTTAAACACTTCCAGGGATGGCGACTCCACCATCTCCCTGGGCAGCCCATTCCAATATGCAATTACTCTCTCCGTGAAAAACCGCTTCCTAACGTTAAGATTAAACCTCCCCTGGCGTAGCTTGAGGCTGTGCCCTCTCGTTCTGGTGTCGTCAGCCTGGAAGAAGAGGTCTACACCCATCTGGCTGCAACCTCCCCGCAGGTAGCTGTAAACAGCAATGAGGTCNAGCATAAAATGTTCCTTTCCAGCCCGTGCTTTACAAGTTTCTCCTGAAGCTTATTGTGGGAAACCGTGTCAAAGGCTTTGCTAAGGTCCAAGTACACAACATCCACAGCCTTTTTGTCATCGACCAGTCGAGTCACTGGATCGTAAAAGGAGATCAGGTTAGTCAGGCAGGACCTGCCTTTCCGAAATCCATGCTGACTAGATCCAATGTCGTGGTTGTTCTGCAGCTGCTGTGTAATGGCACTCAAGACCATCTGTTCCTTTATCCTTTTATTCCTTTATCTCTTGGGTCAGAGATTCTTCAGATCTGGTCTTGACAATGAAACCCAACGCAAAGAAAGCATTGGTCTCAAGCTACACCAGGGGAGGTTCTGGTTGGAAATCAGGAAGAATTTCTTCATTGAAAGGGTTATCAAGCACTGGAAGAGGGTCCCGAGGGAAATGGTGCAGTCACCATCACTGGGAGTGTTCAAGAGATAACTGGATGTGGCACTTGGTGCCATGGTTTCAGTTGAAAGATTGTGTTTGGTCAAAGTTTGGACTCCATGATCTTGGAAGTCTTTTCTAACATCAGTGATTCTATGAACAGCACTGCTGGTCCACATTCAGATGGCCCAGAGCACAGTGTGTACCTACAGAGAACGGCAGACAGACTAATATCAGAAATTCCCTGCCCCATGTGATGCATTGAAGCTGTGCACCAGGGTTTCTCTATTTTTTCTAGACAGGGAGTAAGAGACAATATCCTGACTGCATCACATTAGCAAATGACATCCTTCTTTAGAGTTGTTCAGTGACTTTTCTAAATACAGTCAACACTCTTCCACTTTATGCCCCCCAGACAGTGGCTTCACATCTTTGCTGTGTGATTTTCCAGCAATTAAGGAGGACTGTTTCACAACTGTGCATGTGCAACCTGGCACACGTGAATATTCAAAGTAGGCAGTCATGGATTTGAAAATTTCCC
>WEKX01004800.1:0-10283 GCA_013390025.1 Pitta sordida
AGCGTGATCTTGAGATGTCCTCCAGTTTTTTTTAAAATAATAGGTCAACATCATCCTCCTGATTGGGCAGTCTGTAGCACACTCCAATCACGGTATCAAACTTATTAGCTAACCCTTTGATCTTAACCCATAGGCTCTCAACCCTATGTTGAAAGAAAGAAAGAATGGACTTTGTTACAAGCAAGTGGTTGTAAGTAGTGCTTTAGGTGTGTTATCACACATCCACATCTTGCTTTGAGATTGCTTTTGTTCTTTACAGAATTAAACCCAAACATACAAGCCACCATTTTCAGCTCCTGATGTCCCTCCCTCATGGTTTCCCTGAGCTTCTCTAATGGAATAGCAGATGTTGCAAGGAAGACGCCAGGGTTGCAGAGAGTGGCGTTTAGCAAAGTGAAGTTGGCTGATAGAATTTAGCTTGGTGGTTTCTATGTACTTCTTGTGTATTAGTTGCATGTTTAACTATTCATGTGGTGATTCAAGGTGTGCTTGTGCTGTGAAGGGGCATTAAAATGATACAGTATCTCATTTTGCACACATGTGCAAGTGTATATGGATTATTTAAGGCATCAGTTACTGCAGTGTGAGAAATTTGCAATAACTAAAGCAGCACATCTTTTGCACTAGAAGAGCTCTCTGTAGCTGTGTGCTCTTGGTGGTAGTACTGTACTGAGGTGCGCAACTGTGTGTGGATGTTAACATGCACGCACTGGAGATATTTTAAGAAAACCCTTCAAGCATTCTGGGAAGAAAGAAATCACTCAGTTCCTAAAAATTCACTTACATGCAGAACAGTGTGCTGTTGAGTGGTTTGCAGTGCTCTCCAGAGCCGCATTGAATCATGGAACGCTTTTAGTCCAACTTCCTCATAATACCCTTATTTTTCAGAGAGGCATATGCTTGATATGTTATTATAAAGCAGTCACATTAGTAGTGAATATTTATGTAATATGCTTGCCTTATTATCATGGGGTAGAGAGGTCAGGAAGAACTCCAGAACATAACATTTGGTAGTGGGCTTTCTGCGAACCTATGCCTCAACTTGGTGCTTGAGAGAAGATGCTCTGGGCACGAGGAATGCCATGTTGAGAGGATCTGTGTCATAATGGGCTAAAGAGGGCTACTAGAGCTATTTTCTTGAGGACTCGAGTCACTCAAGGTAAACTGCCAGGTTATATTCATTTGTTATTTCCTATAACTTCTCATGTGAGAGATGGCAGTCACATCGTACAGCTTCAAAAGTCTGGGGAGGAAAAAGAGAGACTGAAGTTCTAAATGATCAAAATTGCCAGAAGTCCAGAACTGAAAAAGACAGCAGCCTTGAAAGGCAGTAGAATCTGTGGTGGGTGTGATTGTTTTCAGAGCTACATTTTGATCTCTCAGAAGCTGTATGCTTCTTTAGAAACACCATTGCCCATAACCTTATGGTACAGTCTACAAAAGTATTCACAACATGCTTGTTGATTCCACTTAGTGGAAATATGACCTGAATAAGAGGCCTTTGGAATAAGTAAGAGATACTGCATTTACTTCTGCCAAGAATTCTATTTAATCCACATAGTCAACATACTACAGTAATGAAAGAATTCTTTTTCCTGTACAACTACCTATCTCCTTATGAGTTTCATTTGTAACATTGCGTTTCCAAGGCTTCGCAAAGTTGCTAATTAAGTCTATTAAACTTAGAGATTACTTTGTGGTTTTTGTTAGACACAATTTAAATGCAGAGGTGTGTTTTGTTTTGGCTGTGACACTGAGCTTCCACCTTTCCTCCTCCTGAGAGAGCTCATAATTGCTCTTCCATCTGACATATGCTCACCACCCACTAGTAGATGTGTTTGGACCACAACTGGGCCATTGCTGGCAAGCCAATGGGCTTTGTCTGAGAGGCTGCTGGAGAAGGGGGCAGTTGGCAAGCAGCACCTTGTTGGATGCATACTTCTGATGAGCCATAGATTCAGCATCACTGTGATACCTGAACACATGATAGAGCTTCAACAGCATGCCTGTTGTGAAGAACTGTCTTATGGTCCCCAAAATAATCAACAACTCTTAAAGCTAAAAAAAACTACCTCCAAAACAAAGCAGAAGATTGGGATTTGTATTTGGATGCAATGAAGAAACAGTTCTTTCCCTTGTATTTTCTATGGTCTTAATATTTGGTTTTTAGATATGCTGAATCATAGTGATGGACAACATACACAGATTTGTAGAAATCAATGCTTTTATTGGTGATGAGGAGATCCTGCTGTCTGGAATGGCAGTTCTCAATGCTTCTTGAACACTAATTTAAATAAGAACCAGGAGTTTGGGAAGTGTGTATACATATCCCTAATTAAAAGCAAACTCTGGAGAAGTTTATTAAAATACAAACAAGACAGAGGGTGATTTTAATGACATTGAGCAGGAAAATGGAGTACAGTACAAGCAGTTGTGTGCTATAAAGCCGTATTGTTTTATCACTGAAACTGTGCTGTCAGTAGAGGCTTTGAAAATGTTTTGTGACTATGGGAAATGTTTTTCTTTCTTTGCTGCAAAATGCCTCAACTCTGTATTTAATGTACTCAAGAAAGAACATTAAAAAAGGATGCAGCTAAGTGTTGCAATGTGACTAATAAACCTAAAACAGAGATGACAGTGACTTTTCTTTTTAAAGCCTTACTGTGCTAGAATTTCCCATAATGTGAAGATGCTCAAAATCTTTTCTTTTTCTCGTCTGAAATTTGGAGACAACATGTGTTTGTACATATTTTCATGTTTGTACAAGGTTTTCAGAGTAGTAAAAAGTAAAGCAAGGATTGAAATGTTGAAAATCATTAGGTATTTTGTATTTTCATTCATAATATTTACTTGATTATATAGTTTTTGTTTATGTATAACCATTTCATTAGTTGTTCTTGTCAACTTTTGGAGACAGTTAAAAATACTGCAAAAATGGAAAAAAAAGGATTTTCTATGTATCTGATACAGCAGATAGAGCAGAGCAGATCACAGTGAGCTTGGATCTTTTTGCTCTCATTCTTGAAGCTGCACACATAGTTTCCCTTGAAGTCTGACCTGTTCTTTTTAGTTTTTCTTCTTACCTATGTGGTTGTATGCATTGTATATGTCTAGATATTTACAACACTTGTATGCAAAATATATAGGAAGCACAAATACATAAAAAGGTGGTGCATCCCTTTTCCACCTGTAAGGAGAGGGAGCAGGCGGAGATGAAGCAGTGCCAGCTCTGTGCCTAGGCCCCAAGAAGCACAGCCTTCTGTTCCACTGAGGCGTGAAGCATTACCAAGGCATCACTTGAGCCTTGACTGCCAGGCATGACAGTAGTTTTGCCCTGAGAACATGTCAGAATGCCTTGAAAGACTCTTCTGTCAGGAAATCCTCTGGGATTAATTTCATTTCCTCAGAGCATTTTTACTTTCAGTCACCTTCATCCCTGCTTTCCAAATTTCAGATACAGAAACTGAGAGAGGAGATGAATTGCCAGAACTGATTAAGCTACAGGAGAGCATTATGTTGACCATTGTCTAGCAAGCACTTCCTCCCCACAGCACATGGGAGCTGCCCCAGCTCTGCGGGGTCATGTTTTGCATTTACCAGGTCAAACCATGAGCAAACCTACAAGCCAAAGTAAATTCCCACCTCACTCTCCTTTTCTACTGACTGTAAGAAATGGACAAATAACCTTTTTTTTCTTTATCTCCCTAAAGATTTTCCTAATTATTTACCTGATTTCGTTCCAGCTCCGTTGAGTAGCAGCTTTAAAAATGGCCCAAATGGGAATGATGTGGTCATTCTTGTGTGCCGTGTGGTTCTGGAAACATAGCTGCTGCTGCCCAAAACTGCTTTTGTGGGAGAGGAACCTGCCCCTGTCCCCCCAAGTAAGTAGTGTGGACGTGAAATGAAAGTGTATACATACAACATAGGTATATAAATGCAAACTAATTTTCAGGTTTTGGGGCAGTTAAAATTGTTTTCCAAGTACACTCCATAAAAGTTAGAAACTGTGCTACTGTCTTTGCTCTCAACATTTTACCTCACTGTGGTATCCCAGGGCAGGTGAAGCGCTGCGCTCATAGTAATCAATGAATCACAGAATCAGTAAGGTTGGAAAAGACCATAGAGATCATCAAGTCCAACCTATCACCTGTTACCTAATCTAATCTAGTCAAACCTGTTACCTAACCTGACCTGTTGCCATCCTACTACCAACACAATGAGTTGTTTTCCAGGTTGTAGAGAGCAGTTTTTGCAGAACCAATTCTTGATAAAATACACATACTTTTAATAATTAAATGAGGAATAGTAGCACTGCAGGTGTGTGATTGCTTTCAAAGTGGAAATGCAGATATTAGGGACTCACACAGATAAATTCCTCTGTGGTTATGATGTGGGGGTTACTTGGTTTTTGTTTGGTTTCCCCTACAGTGTAGTCTTTGGATGCCACAGCTACTAATGCCCCCATTTGTGCATGTGTAGAACTGGGTTCCCTCTTGAATATCTTTCTCCCCTTCAGTCTTGTTGTACTTGACCTACTTTTCAGTGTTCTCCTCATCATTAACAAATATCCTCCCTAATGTGCCAACTTGTGAGGAACAGCTAACTGACCATCACCACCTGCTTTCAAGACAACTTATAGGTGGATAGTGCAGAAAGTACATCTCAGTAGTTCTTGTCACTGCAACGTACGTACTCCCTAATGAGTAGCAGTCATTTCCTCTAGGTTAGTTTTAACAGCAGCAGATCACTTTAGTTACGTTCAGGTAGGGGAACCATCCCTAAGCTATGCACTCAGGTCTGTCAATATTGAAGATAAGTCAGTTTGCAAGGGGAAAAGGTGAGCAGATTATCAGCTGAAACCAGTGTAACTTTTAGTTTTGATAGAAGCCAGTGCTTTGACAAGGTGTTATGAGAAAAAACTCAAATAGTACTGGACTCCAAATCAGAAGAAATGTTGATTTTTTGGGTAGACACTGGGAGTCAGAACAGATAGTATCGTGAACTAGACACAAGTGTCAAAGGATTTTCTAGATATATTTCTGAAACAAACTTATTATATGTGTGGGTCCGTGTGGGTGCAGGGCTGGATCCTTTGCCAGGTCGAAGTTTGGACCCTTTATTAGCATGGGCGAGATTCTTAAGCAGTGCACTCACCTACCCTGTTGAAATGACCTTCATACTCTAGTTGTATGTGGGACTCAGGCTGTTTTCATGCCATGAAATACTTGGTTAGCCAAATGGCATACTGGTATGTACTTGAAATCAGGAGATTGAAATAAATGATCCCCTAAAGATAGTCTAATAGATGTTGTATATTCCAGACTGCAGTATATGAGCCTGTGCTTTCCCTATCATCTTCCTGTTCGAGTCTCTGAAATGCAGTGTAATTAATAGACCTGCTATTGTTGAAAGAAACTGCTGTGGATTTGCTGTCCATGCATATTAAATTTCAAGACAAAGCATTTGCAACCCAGAGGAATTTCAGCTTTTAAATTAATCTACTGAAGAAAAATTCCTCCAGGTATCCCCAGTAGAATCGTCTTAGCTAAATCCAAACAAAAAGGAAGGTAAGATTATATGTAAATTTGAGGACCTAGTTTGTGTGATGTGACACTTAAGTTTGATTGTCAGAGACACCATGAAATTATTATTGTGACTGAGAGAGCTGAAGTATGAAAGCAGGTAAGCTTTCATTCAGTTGTAGCAGAACAATCTTTAGTCAAAATACTCAATTGTTTTTGTGTTCTGAGCCTTGCCTGCAAAAATGGAGCATTGTATTAGCTTCTGCCAACTGTGGCAGAATCCAGTGTATATACGCCTTCTAGTTGTTGAAGACAGTAGAAGTTTATACCAAGGAAATGCAACCTACAACCAAATGATGTGATATGGCGAATTTCACTGAAATCTGTAGTGTTTCCAATGTCATATCAGAGCCTGTCCTAAAAGCATGAGCAACTTACGTTATTTTCTGTCTTCCATAACAGTTGAGATGGTCAGAGTGTTTTGAATGTTTTTGGTGAGAAAGGACATAAATCTGTTTATGAGTGTGTCTGTTCAAAAGCCTTCTCTGAAAAAGGGAAATGCCTGTGTACTGGTATTTTCTGCCTTGTTCTCTTGGGACATTTGAGCTAAAAGCTGCAAGCTGAGAGCCCTTTGACAGACCTGTGCCAGGTATTTCAGTGGTGGCTCACTAACTTTTCACAAACACTGCACCAAGAACATGGCTCAGAAACATGTTAAGCTCAATAGCCAGAACAGTAGATGTTCCTTATTTTGAGTTTTGACACTGTAGTCTGTATCATCCTCACAAACTGTTAAAGTATGAACTGGATAAGCGGCCTGTGAGCTGGACTGAAAATTGACTGAACTGCTAGGCTTAGAGTATTGTCATGAATAGGTTCACAGGTTCACAGGTTCCTCCGAGTTGGAAGGGACCCAGAGGATCATCTAGTCCAACTCCCAAACAGCCTCCCACCAACTACACCATGTCACTAAGCTCCTCATCGAGTCTCCTCTTAAACACCTCCAGGGATGGCGACTCCACCATGTCCCTGGGCAGACCATTCCACTGAGAGATCACTGTCTCTGTGAAAAACCGCTTCCTAACATCCAGTCTAAACCTCCCCTGGTGTAGCTTATGGCCATGTCCCCTTGTTCTGGTGTCGTCAGCCTGAGAGAAGAGATTCACACCCACCTGACTGCAACCTCCCCACAGGTAGTTGTAAACAGCAATCAGGACACCTCAGATTCGCCTCTTCTGCAGGCTAAACAACCCCAGTTCCCGTAGCCGCTCCCCATAGGGCTTGTCCTCCAGTCCTTTCACCACCCTTGTTGTCCTTCTCTGGACCCTCTCAAGCAGCTCAACATCCTTCTTAAACTGGGGAGCCCAGAACTGCACACAGTACTCAAGCACCAAGTTCCAGCTGCAGGTCAGCCATAAGTGGTGTACTGATTAAAGAAATTATCACTTTTATGTTGTACAGACATTGCTTTAGCTTACAACATCTATATATTTTATAAGGCATTTCTTTAGCTTATATTTTATAAGACTATTTCACCGTGGAGGCAGCGAGGGCCGCCAGGGTTCTCCACTGGGTTGCAGGATGGAGCTGGCATTGTGTGTGTCTGTGTATGAGAGTAGGAGGCGCCTTCCCCACATCCTCACAACCCTCGCGGATCCCCCCTTGGCACTGGCAGCACTGCTGTGCCTTCGGTGTCCCATACCGGTCTAGAAGAGGCAGGCAGGTTCACCGGCTGAAGAAACTTAAAAGAAAAAAGAAAAGAACTGCAACCAGTTTCCAATCAGCGCGGTACAAGTTTATGTGAGCATGCGGTGGCTGCTGAAGGACCAGCTCCTCCCGGTGTGGGAGGGAAGAGGCAGCAGCCATGGTGCTGTGCAGGAACAGGACAGCACCAGGCAGGCGGGCACATCACGGTGGGTGGTTGAGTTCTTGTTGTTTGCACAGCAGTGGGAGGGGGAAGCCAGGCCATGCCAGGCCATGCCTCCACCCTCCCTCCCTGTCTGCCAGACATGTGGCCATTTTCTGCCTGCCCACACGAAGCACCCCAGCGGATGTGCGCTGGGCTGTGGGGAGGTTGCTGCAGGGCCAAGTCTCCCCTTTTGTTAGTGGCCTTGGGCCTGTCAGGGCTCTTCAAGTGGGCAGTGGCCGGACAGCGCCACCCACAGGCCCTGCGCCACCCCCAGCACCTGTTGTGGAGAGAGCCATGGGACCCAGCGCAGCCCAGCCCACGGTCATTCTCCAGCGAGTAGCCCCTGTACCGGTCCTGGTACCCCACTGTCACTGCCCGCCACCCGTCCTCCAGGTGGTGGGATCCTACATCACACGTAGGAAAGAGCCAAACAGCCCTTTCGGGCGAGGAATGAGGCCCCCCCCACACCTCCGCTGAGATGAGTCAGTTCTGTGGTAGCCTCACCCCTTGAACACTGCCCCAGCACCTGAGAAAAAAGTGTTCTTGCGCCTGCTGGAGCTCAGGGCCAGAGAGGTGCTTTCATCAGTTCCAACCTTGATGGCACCTTCCTTGGGTGCTCAGAGCTCCGTCCAACCTGGCCTTGAACACTTCCAGGGATGGGGCAGAGTGAAATAGAACTTTCTAGTATAGAACAGCCAACCTTCCAACAGAAACTCCAACAGTGTTGCCAGAGTCCCTCCATGTCTACTACTGTCTCACTTCCCTCTGTCTCCCATTAGCCACCTGGGTGCCGCTGCACTGTGTCGTTGGCTGTGGCAGCTGCTGCTTCGGAATGGGACGAGAGCGGGGGGGGCCAGGTGTGGCGCTGGGGGCAGGATGGGACAGGGTCGATGGACCTGCCATGCATGCTCCAGGGAAATGTAACCACAGTGCCCTGGCTCTCCTGCCAGCTCCCCTCTGCACTGCAGACAGCCCCAACTGGGACTGGCTAGAAAAGTGCCCATTGCCTGTTACCGTAGCAACACTAGGGAGCCGGTGCTATGTTGGGGCGGTCCCTCTTGACGGACTGCTGCCACAGCTGCAAGCTGAAACAGTTTTCAACACCATGCCTCCACCCACTCCTGGGTCTGGGGAGGAAACCTCTCACCTCTCCTGGCACACATGGGCATTCCCCAATGGCTTCATCCTGCCCTGGGAAAGGCTGAGGTGTGTTTGTGGGCTGGTCTGGTCCTGATGGAGGCTTGGGAAGTGCAGTCGTGGTGCCTCCCCTCCTCCTCCGTGCCCACAGAGTTGAGCGGCTCAGCCCCTCTTGAAGCAGCCGCTTGCCCACTTTGCTGGTGGATGGCCATATCAAGCAGCATTCAGATGACTGATGTGAGCCAATGTTTTCTCGGTGTGGCTCGGCGCCCTCACCATGTCTGAGCACATTTGAGTTGAGTTTGAAGACTGCTTCCCAGCCAGGAAGGCATTCCCTTAGGTCTTCTGAGGTAGCATAGGGCATTGGGCAGTCCCGGGAACACACTCCCAACCTCAGGAGCTGAGAGGGCATGGCTACAGGTGGGGCTTAATTGAATATTCATGAGTTTGCTTTCTTTGGAATTCACTAGGTTTATGCCTTCTCCAGGGACCTGTTCACCCGTGAAAACCGGGTGCTGACTGTAACTTCTATATTCTATGACATTGCTTTAGCAACACTTGGGCTTAAGGTAAGGATCATAGTTAGCTGAGCTCTGAAATTTTAGCTAGGAGAGACAGGAAAAGAAAGCCTGCTCCCCTTTAGAATGGAATTTGTCATTTTAGCTAAGGAGAACAAGATGCTTTGTTTAGCCTGGAGAAGAGAGGATTTTGCCAATGTGTACGATGAGAGAAGGTAAAGAGGATGGCATTTCTCAGTGGTGCATAGTGACGGGACAAAGGGCAATGGGAACAAATATGAGAAATCCCACTTCAAAATAAGAAAAATGTTTTACAAGTATAAAAGGTGAGATTGCCACAATAAAATGCTAACAAATACAGAGTAAGCAGACACCTTAACAGTATTGTATGTACTATTTTGTCTGTAACAATTTACAGTGTGCCTCGTCAAGGACAAGGAAGTTATTAATCACTGTAAGTAGGAAATTGATCTTGGTTTTACAGACCAATTGAAAATAAATGTTCAGCAGAAAGAGAGTTGATTCTTTTTCATTTTGCTGTTGTGCCAGTTTCTGCTAAGAATGCTGTAATGATTTTAGCAATTTGTCAAAAAAGGAATAATTACATCCTAAGTACAGTTGGGAAGAATTTAAAATTCAGCAGTCTTGTGAGGGAAATAAATGCATGTAACTTGTGCCTCTGTGTTGCTTACAGAAAGGACATACTAACATCTGGCTACAAGTGTTAATTTTAACCAGCTTGTCTAATAAACCTCATAGACTTGCTTCTTATCCTAATTATTACTTGGTTTTTATTTGTGATGATTATTCTTCTTTAATATAATATTTTCCATTAAATAACATATATATATATATATATACACTTAAATCATAATGGTGTCATAATATAGATAGTAAGGTTGTATTCTTTATGGGAAAGAGGAAATCATTCACAGGTCATGTGCAATAAAGTGTGAAGAAGACAGATTAATGTGCCTCCATACCTACAAACTACAAAAATGATTGTAGCAATTTCTAAGCCATACTCTACAGAAAAAACATTTCTCTTTTCCGGGTCATAAATTATCTGTCTTTCTAGCATCTTGATTAATTAATACAAACTTACTATGTCATTTCAGTAATAAAATCTTGCCTTGTTCAGCTGTCAAACTGGATGCAGATGATGAAGTCCCCTCTCCTGAGGGGAGACCTTATCGC
>WEKX01004802.1:679-11230 GCA_013390025.1 Pitta sordida
TGGCATCTGGAATGGTGGAGGGGGGCAGGAGTTACCCCTTCGATAACAGACCTGCTCCCAATCCTCGTCATCCTCGTTATCCTCGTTATCCGGGAGATCTCTAACTTCTTCCTTGTTAGTCAAAGCCTCGACCTCTTCCAGTTGCTGGGTACCCATGAGTAACTGACTCCACCAGTCTATCTCCCTTTCACTCTCCCTAGTACTACGGAACCTTTCAACCTGCTCCTTAAGGTCTGCGACTGTGAGGAACAGGTCATTTATCTGCTCATATCAAATGCACACACTCTTATCTATTCCATCTGGTTCTGTCTGAAGACCCCAGCATTCACTACAGCCAGTAGTCTGGATAGATGCGTCTCTAAAGAGGGCTGATGATGTTTGCCTAATAACGCATCTTTTTCTCACTGCCTTGGGTTTCTTAAGTACCATTTCTGACAGGGGGAGGGAGAGGATAAAGAGAGCTCAGAGCAGTAGTACAAGATTCCAAGACGGCGTCAGTAACCCTGCTCACACAACCTGCCTGTGCAAACTGCCATGCTAACTGCCTCTCAGCTTCACAACACCCCTGTTGGCCTACTCCTGTTCGCCATGCTCTGAGTCGCCACACGCCTAGAAGTTTAGTGCCTTTAAATAGGCAGAACCCTGAAGCCTGAGAGCCTCCTGATTCGACAGCTCCCGCTCCCATGCCGCCTCCTCTTCGATTTAAATGGATGCCGGTCTCTGGTACTGGAACCTGAAAGCCTGAAAGCCTCCCTATTCGGCAGCTTCCGCTCCCGTGCCACCTCCTCTTTGATTTAAATGAATGCCGAGCTCTGGTACCGGAACCTGATAAATAAAGTTGCCAGATGTAAAAGCAATGAGCAGTGGAGCATTTTTGCTAGTCTGGTTTGGAGGATGAAATCACATGGTGGTGTCCTGCGAAAACTGATTTAAGTCATTGTGAAGTGCATCATTATTATTCAGTCTGATTGATCAAGGTAAATATATTCACTTCATTTAGATGAAATAAAGCCACAACAAAATTATCCTGCACACAGTGAGGTGCATGCCATCTATCTAATTTAACCCAAGCTAATACTCTTTTCAATTTCGTTAACCCAAAAAACCCAAAAAGGTAAACTGATTCCAGGAACTGAGAAGTAGCAAATATTAAATAACTCAATGACTTTCAGGATCTGTAAAAGACAACTCTTAAGTCTTGCATGTCACATGGAAGGAAGGAGATATTTCATATGATTTTATTTGAAATATTCTTAATATCAGGTAAATGAGATGTACATTCTGCCAAACTGTTCACTAACTTTTGGAAGCAGATGGAATATTTTGATATTATTAGAATGAATAAGTGACAAATACTACAGTTGGGCTATTTGTAAACAACTAATTAGTTCCTTGTTTTTATTAGACAACTGTCAAAGAGGCTAGACATTTCATGAGCTTATAGATATGAAGAGAAAGTTTCTGAGCCCCCCAAGAGCTGAAATAAGAGCCTGTTGAACTTACAAATGTGTGTTTACAAAATTTTCTTTAAAATGCTTTTAGATCCATGGCTGAGAACAATATATGTACGTATTCTGAGCTCTAAAATGGTGTGTTTCATATTTCACAACAAACTCTAGTTTTCATATGGAGTATTTAAAACAAGGTTAAAATGTCATGGTGCCAGTGAGAAAATTTCAACTCTGTGGTGAAAAACTACACCTGCAAATGCATTTTGAAACTCTATTTAAAACTCTGGTTTAACACTAAAAGGGTAAAATACAAATAAAACATTATCATTTGTTAACAGTCAATAGACTAAAACAGATTATGGTCAGAGTCAGTTTCTGAAGAAAGGGAACACCTCTATAGAACAATGGAAATTTTGATCCAAGAATTTCATACATCTATGTCAAGAACACAGTTTGAACCATTTTGTCAGATTATGTGATTATGGGTTCCTGCATCAGAAACTGATATTGCTACACAGTACAAGGGATCAGAAGCATGTCAATTCTTGTACCTCTTTAGGATTTATCAAGAGTATTCCAAACAAACAGACAATCTTGACTCTCAGTCTGGGTTTTTGTTCTGCATTATGAGACAGGGAGTATAACATCCCAACTGACAGACTAATAATGAAGCAACAGAAATAAAATCTACTAGAAAGTGACAAGGTTTAAATAAGTAGTAAATGAGGTGAAGGGCAGAGGAACAGTGATAGCAAGAAAAAATTATCAAATGGTCATTTGAATTGGAAGGTTTCTTTCTGTTGCTGTTATACAATATTATTATGACTATAACAGCAGAGAGAAAGTGCCAAGCATGGTGAAACAATTGTGGGTGTTAATCCACAGAGCTAGCATAAACACCTTTGTAAAAATGAGTTCCCTAGCCTACTCCTTAAATTTATCCAAAAATATAGCAATGAAAGAAAGATTAAGGGATAACAGTGGACTTGGTAATATTGGAAAAGTTATTCAGGAACTCTGAAACTACTCTTTCTGCCAAACTTCAGCTTTATTTCACACCATCTGCTATGTGTACTACTGAAGTCAAGTCGCGTTGGATTTAGGAATGCAAGATTTATGAGTACAGAATAAAACTCAGATCCAGAAAACAACTGATTTTGAGTATACTAGTTTTGGCCCATAGATTGCTCCACATTTTATAGTGGACAGTCACTGAATGCAGTACAGTTGTATCTCAGGAGCGAAGGTCAAACCTCTGCCACTCATGCATATTTAACCCAATACGCACATTTCACCAAAAAATTTGAACATGAGGATTTGGCTATTTCTAGTGAAATTTTGTTTTGGAATTCAGGCACTAAATTCCACTTCTAAATTCTTATATTTCACTTTTTGAATCTTTATAATTGACAAGACTTCTTGTATGATCCAACAGCTGCATATAGACCTCAATGTAGGGAACCAAAAAATGACTCAGAGACATCTTAAATCTTAACTATTTCTATCTTCTTGCATTCTTCATCTTGTAACTTAGCATTCTTTTAATATAAAATATTTAAATTATGTGGCTTTGAGTTATAAATAAAATTGCTAGAATTAAAAAAAAAATCACACAAAAATCAAAATCATTACATGTCCTAAATCCAAGAGGGTTTTATTTTGAATATCACATTTTATAAATAAAGGATGGATCTTTCTTATCTACCCAGCATACTATCAATTCTCTCATTAGACAGGAATATCAGTCAGGGACATTCCAGTCTCCTGCTATTGCAGGCAATTTGCTAATGTGGTGGTTTCAAAGGAAATTTCCTAAACAGATTATTTCTTCAAAAAGATTAAAGAAAGTGTACTCAATGAAGCAAATAGAGATAGTGAACACTGAAGGCATTGAAAAGAGGGAAAGGATTTAAACCTTATAAGGGGACTTACAGTGAAAATGCCTGTGAGATTTCCGATGGTGGTTATAATTATAGAGGAAATTAGTAACATAATTTTCATTTATGTATACATGTAGGAATAAGCACACACTTTATTATGGATCTTTAAGAAAAGAGGACTTATTAATGTTTCCCTGTTTGATCTGGAATATTCAGGAAATAGTGTCTTCAGTTCACCATTGTGAGGAAGATTATATGATTTTGACTCTATATTTATAAATGTTAGAAGGTGTATCTAGTACAATGTCTAAAGAGAGTTAAGTAGTCCAGAAAAGAACAACCTCATTTGTTCTTACTTGAAACATGTGAAAATGAGTCGGAGGGGCAGAAGGCAGGCCTGGATGAACAAAGAGCTCCTGAAACAACTAAGGGAAAAAAGAAGGATGTACAGCCTTGGGAAAAAGGGGGGGCGTAAGTAAGGGTGAGTTTAAGGAAGTCATCAAGTCATGCAGGAGAAAAACTAGACAGGCAAAAGCCCAGATGGAACTCAACCTAGCCATTTCTGTTAAGGACAATAAGAAATCTTTCTATAAATACATCCTTATTGGATGCAAAAAGGAACATAGTAAGTAGTGATGAGGAAAAGGCATGTCGAGGTTTGACCCTGGCTGGGTGCCAGAGATTCACCCACAACCTCTCCCAGAGGAGAAGAACTGGAAAAAAAAAACTTACGACAGGCAAAACAAGGCAAGCTACAAGTNCAGTCTAGCAGGCCACTCCGAGCTGGAAGGGACTCAGAACAATCTGTGAACCTGTAAAAATAGGAAAAACATTGCTTGATACTTTATACCAGGTATACAGTAAATATAAAATATGTTAATAAAAAGACACTTGCAGAACTACTTAGAGATTAGACAAGATAAGTCAATGAGCCTATAAGTCAATTAGTCAAGGTAAGAATAACTGGATGCTTGACTTTATTTAGTTGTGTGTCCTGGTTTCAGCAAGGATAAAGTTAATATTTTTCTCTTTAACTTGTACAGTACTCTTTTTATTAGGATGAGAACAATAACATACTGATGTTGTAGCTGTTGCCAGGTAGTGTTTACTCTAAGTCAAGGTGTCTTTACCTTGTTATATTGCCCTGTAAGTGAGGAGACTGCAGGGTAGTATAATGGTGAGTGTCCCCGCCTCTCACACAGGAAACTGCACTTCGATACTCACCAGGGAGGCAGTGGTGCCATTTGAGTTGGACTCGATGATGCTTGTGGGTCCCCTCCAATTCAGAATATTCTGTGATTCTGTGATAAGTTAGGAGGAGACACAGCCAGGACAGCTTACCCAAATGACCAATAGGGATATTCCATAAAATATGACAGCAAATAAACTGGAGCAAAAGTTGGCCAAGGGCAGCTGGTTATGGTTAGATTGGGCATTGATCAGCAATTGGTGAGCAATGATGTCATTCATCACTTCTTTTGTATATTTTAATTCTTTTGTTGGTGATGGCATTATTCCTATTCTTATCCTTATTCATAGTCTTATTTTCTGATTCTTATTATTGCTATTACATTTCCCCTTTCTTTTCTGTCCTAGTACACTGTCTATCTCAACACACAATATTTTTTTTTTCTGGTTCTCTCCCCCACCCCACGTTGAGGCCAGCGAGTAAGAAAATTACTATAATGTTTAGCTGGCTGCCACATTAAACCATTACACTGTGATATAGATGTTACCATCTCCCAACACGCATAGCTGGTTTTGATCCATACACATCATGAATTTGTTTCATTTGTGGGCATCCTCTAGTATATCTCATTCCCCATCACACACAATGTATCTTAAAATAAAATAAAAATTAAAAAAAAAATCAACCAAGAAAAAAAAAAGAAATGCAAGTTTGCGTAAACTATGCAAGAGTACACCAAAATAAGTAGTTTTGCAAAAGCCAACCAATGACAGACACAGCTTACACCAGATATTAAGACTGACAGTCTTTCCATATTTAACATCTCATATAATCAAGATGAATACCTAAATTGCTTTTTTTAAGTTTTCTTATTTTTCTGGTGTGATATGACTACTGTTAGATATAGAGTTCCTTTTAAAGGACTTTTTCATAAGATTTATCATTCTGAACTTGCTGCATCAATTGCTAGCACTATCTATGAACAGTGAAATTGAGAACTATGTAGCTGATACGTTTTACCATTCATCAGCCTCATGATAATTTAATGCAACACAGAATATTATTTACAATTTTTGAAAATAAAAAGAAGCTTCCTGTGGGATAACATAACTATTAGACATCTCTTACTGAATTGTGTGTGTGTCAACCAGCATTCAAAACATCAATTGTACAAACTTCATTTGTGATAATAAAGAGCAACACTGAGAAATGTCTAAAGAACTGAATTATGATGACATAGGATTTGCAAAATAGAGCTTTATAAAGTTTTTGTGTGTTCCTTCATTAAAGACACACTAGGTCTTTTGACATGCAATTGAAAGTGAAAACACCAATACGCATTTTAAACATCTGCCATGGTAAGCAATCACTTGAAGGAAAACAATATCTAAAACAGACATAAAGTTTAAAATTAGAACACTCAAACTTGTTTCTTATGAAATAAAATGATTATAGAGTTCTGCTATGTTTTCTGTTGCCATATCAGTAAAATACTTCAGTTTTACTGTGCATCACTAAGGGAGACAGGGAGGAGGGATCAATGTAGAACATTTATTTAATTAAGAGAAGTAATTATAACAGCTTAGTTTGGTTAGTACCAGAGGGAATGGCTGAAAATGGTGGTACACACTGGTCCCTAACTTGGTCATTACAGAAGCAACTCCTATAGAAATTGAAGCGAAAGTCTTATAAGGCTTCTTACTTCCAGATTGGCTTTTGCCTTGTAACCACTGACCCTTATGGATCCAACACTAATAGGGATCCTCTCACAGTGAAAAGAACAAAATTTCAAAATATTTTTTGTATTATTTTTCATAAATTGGAACATTTATTTTTTAAAAATCCATTTAATGTTTGCTTTATAGCATTAATTTTTTTGGTTATTGTGTCAGGTATTATTTCTTCTGTCATTTCATTTTCTGGTGTGATATTTATAACCACATTCTCATTGTCCTGATCCTTTTGTTCCCATTTCTGTCCGTCTGCTCACTACACATATCTTCACATATTTACTCTGAATGAAATAGCCAGTGTGGTGGGCCTTGGGCATGTCAATAATTCATATTGGACAGCAAAAAGGATTTGATAAATACTTGTGATCTCTGTAAAACACCTTGAAAACTGATTATATCTAAGATGATTGAGATGAGAATGACTTGTGAAACTGCATTTGGGGACAGAAAGGTGAAAAAACAGTATTTCTAGTATGAAGGACAAAAACGTATTTTTTATTTATTATGCAGAATTACTGGTGCAACTTCACCTGCTAAGGCTTTTTCCCAATCAGCTCTCATGACTAATATTCTATTATTTCTAAAATAAATTATCTAGTACAAAAAAATCCACAAACAAACAAAAACACTGAACAAACAAAGAAATAATAAAACTCCCAACAAAACCACAATATTGAGAACAATTTCAGACTACATTGTTCACCCTGAATGTTGTTGCTGGATGTTCATTTTCTTGATGTTCTTGAAGATGTGCTCATTTTAACTTTTTTCTGTTATGTTAGCTTTGTTCCACAGAACTTTGACAAGTCTGTATGTGAAGAATCAATGTCTCCTGTTCAATCTCGTATGCTTCTGAAAACTATTTGTTTTCCTCAATTTGGAAAATATTTTAGCTAACTAGTTTATAACAAATTGGGTAGTATCACAGACAATATGCTGTAAACAGAGAATTCTGAATGGAACACACAAAAAATAGTCCTTTTCCACTGAAACATAGCAGAAGATTGTAGCAGATATTCTATGGGGAAAACTCTAAAGAAGCAGTTGTTAGTTAACAGACTGTGATATGTGTGATCTATAATGATGTTCTACAAAAGCCAGAAAATTATGTTATAAAGTAACAATCACATTTGACACTATTGATGGCAGTCACAAAAGAAAAACTGAAAGCTCAACAGTATGATGGATTAATTTGTAAAGTTTCCTTCCCTGATTCAAGATTGAGATAATTTGACACATATCCCTTGTTATTTGTATCTTAACTACCTCTACCGATGTAATAGTGATAAAAACCTTGATCCACAAATATTTCATTTCATCACCAGATGCCATCTGTCAAGCAAATAGAGGTCATATCTACGTTGCTGTACAAGACAGATTTCCTGCGGTTTCTGTGTCTTGGTGAATGTTCAAGCCACATCTCAGACACCTATTAGGACAAGTTGTCAGTATGCAAAACTCCCCTCCTGTACTTCCAGTTATATGACAGTGGATCTTTGAAGCTTGTCTAGGACACATGGCAACAGATGTCACAACAGATAAGGATGGTGAAGGGACTGGAGGACAAGCCCTATGGGGAGCTGCTACGGGAACTGGAGTTGTTCGGCCCGGAGAAGAGGAGGCTCAGAGGTGACCTCATTGCTGTTTACAACTATCTGAGGGGAGGATGCCGCCAGGTGGGTGTGAATCTCTTCTCTCAGGCTGACAACACCAGAATGAGAGGACATGGCCTTAAGCTACACCAGGGGAGATTTAGACTGGATGTTAGGAAGAGGTTTTTCACAGAGAGAGTGATCTCTCATTGGAATGGTCTGCCCAGGGAGGTGGTGGAGTCGCAATCCCTGGAGGTGCTTAAGAGAAGACTCGATGAGGTGCTCAGTGACATGGTCTAGTTGATGGGAGGCTTGGATGGATGGGGCGTGGTGCCCGTGGTCCGTTTGTGGGCCTGTTCCCTGGGTGGGCGTTCACTTGGGAGTTGGCCTAGATGATCCTGTGGGTCCCTTCCAACTCAGAATAACCTGTGAACCTGTGAACAGCAAAGTTAGTGACAATCACAGAAAAATAAAAACAACAAGCAGGGTTGAAAAAACCTCCATGCTTTAAAAATTATACCCAAAAATCCTAATACATCAATTCATAAGTTTTTGATTTCCAGAACATCAGCCCATGTTTTGGGACACATGAGCATATGAAAACTGATCTACACTCTCAGTACAGTGCAATTTTTTGGAAGGCCTCAAAATCTGGGGATGCTGTTTTATGATCAGCACATCAAAAATGGATAAATAGCTCACTTCACAGTCAACTAAAAAAAGCATACAACCAAGGAGTTTGAAGTTGAGATTTTGTATTTTATACAAGTGATTCAAGAGACTTTTCCTGTTTCCTTAATAATACTGCCAGTCTATATTCATTGAAAGATCCTTTTCCATTTACATTTGATTTATTAACAGGCAATACAGTTCAAAAAGCCTTTTATGTAGTCAAGATTTCTCCTATGCAAATACTAAACATTTGCAGACAGAACCACAAGACAGAGTGGTGTTGTCTACTGTTTAAAATCTGCCATAGCAAAGCTGCAATTAAGCAATGTCTCATTACTTGCAAAATCTTTCCAGTCTAACAGTCTTTCTGCTTCAGTAGTTTACTGGTTTCATTCTCCTGGAATCTGAAGGTTATTTGAAAAGAAACAGGCAGCTTGTCTTTGCAGGAGGAGTAGATTGGGGAAACAGTTTAGAAACTATGGAAGTGTCAGACTTGTGTCTAAAATTATATTAGAAATTACTTTCCAGTGATGTTTATGTTCTCTGGCTTAAAGAACATGCAGTGCAAGATGATGAGTGTCAGCAAATAAACATGACAGCTCCAAGAGGGAGTCATGAAATGGCTGTAAAAGCACCTGGTAAGTACAGCAGCACCCAGAAATCCCAGAACTTTCAAACAGTAGATTTGTAACAACTGAAGTAACAAGGTATTAAATGTGCAGCCATTCTTCTACACGTCTGTAGGACGTTACTTTCCATGGGAAGTAGCCTGCAAGTCAGGTTTTCTTGTCACACTTTCTGCCTTTCTGATATTGGGGCTTGTATGATGTCCTGAACACAGTACCACTTCTCAGGTTGCATTATCATTTATGGAAGTTTTATCAATGAATCATTTAAATGACAGCTTTAGGAACAATGCACACTGATTGTCAATGGTTGTCTTAAAAACTTCTATTTAACACTTCAGCTATTTCTTGTAACTGAATGGGTCATTTCAAAAGCAAGGATCATTATTATATTAGGTAGAAGAAAAGGATATTTTAATTTTCTCAAGCACAATTTGTCTGTGCAGATCACCCCTATCAAAAGCTGAAATGCACCACACAGTTTTTTATTATTTTTGCTAGCAATTGAATGATAAAATCCAAGCTTAATTATACCAAATAAATTCCTCAAGTACTGTAGCATAACAAAAGTTGCAGGCATCTATACTTAGATATTTTGTAACAATATATTGGACATAATACACACATACATAAAATCCAAACCCCAATAACCACCAATAGAGATAAAATCTGAAGTCTTTCTCTGAAGAAGTTTAAGAGAATAGAAAAGAACAAAACAGTTGGATGAACTTGATTCAAAACACCATTTACTCCTTGTCCTGGAGTTTAAATTAAATTCAAATCAATTTCTAATCTCATCTTCCCATCACGTTCTGTGTGGACATTTTGATCCTGAGGCTAAAATTGATGGAACCAATAATTTGTAGAACTTGCCTTACATTTCAGAAGGCTTGTGCATAGCAAACCAATAAAAATATATAGGACTAGGGTCAGAGGCAGATAGGAGAATGAGGTAACAGGGCAAAAAGATATGAGTCGGAGGAGCAGAAGGCTGGCCTGGATGAGCAAAGAGCTCCTGAAAGAACTAAGGGAAAAAAGGAGGAAGTACATCCTTTGGAAAAAGGGGGAGGTAAGTCAGGGTGTATTTAAGGAAGTTGCCAAGTCATGCAGGAGAAAAACGAGAGAGGCAAAAGCCCAGATGGAACTCAACCTAGCCGTCTCTGTTAAGGACAATAAAAAAAGTTTCTATAAGTACATCAATGGTAAAAAGAGAGGCTGCAACAACCTCCACTCCTTATTGGATGCAAAGGGGAATATAGTAAGTAGAGATAAGGAAAAGGCAGAAATAATTAATAACTTCTTTGCCTCTGTTTTTAACATAAGCAGAGTCACAGAATCACAGAATCACAGAATATTATGAGTTGGAAGGGACCCAAAGAGCCCTGCAGGACAACTGGAATTGTGGGCT
>WEKX01004804.1:0-15405 GCA_013390025.1 Pitta sordida
ATTATGCTCCCACAACAGAAACCCAGAGTGCAAGTAGAGCTAAAACAAGTATCTAATGCACTCTGGGAACATCAACTGCCTATGTCTACATCTACTGCAACTCTTGCAGCAGTTTTGAGGTCTAAGTATCCATGCTTGTTTGATCTCTGATTTATATTTCTAGCTTTCCTGAGTTCCCCTGACTACCAACACCACATGGGAAATATTAGGAGCACTCACAGCACAAACCAAAGTGTTCTCCATACACTAGCTGGTTGAACCACCTTGTCACGCACCACTTCCTTAAACATCCTCCAGCTGCCAACATATACTCTACCAGTCTGCATAGGATGCCCCTACTAGTCACGTTCCCAAGTAGAAATAAAAAAAAAAAAAAATCAAATTATAGAATTTTTAGGATGAGCTTAGCTAGGAGGCACGCTCTTCATACCCATCATCTATGTGCCACTCACCTAAACTGGAAAGCACAAGGTGGTGCTCATGAACTGGCAAGAAAGTCCTTCCATATGGTGAAGTATTAGTAAATAGCATGAATTCCTTTCTGGCGGACACTAAACAGAGAGCACTGTCTTGCTTATGGCCCTGGCACAGCTGGGCTTCTCTACTGCTGCAGTGCTGCCTGGACAATCTAACTTGTCTGAGTCTAGCAGCTGAAGACAGATCATGAGCACATGACATTGCAGACCTCCAGGCTGAAAATAATGGTGTACTTGTCAACTGAACTGCTGTGGCATCAGTCAGGGTGGCAGCTAAGGAGTGGATGCACTTTCCTCTCTTGTCTTTTATAGAAACTTCTGTAACGGGAGACAGAAGTGTCCTTTTCTCTCTGGAATTAGCCTTTTGGACTCTGGTTTTCCATATTTGAAGGTCAACATGCTTCAAACTGTGGGGGACTGTAATGTAAACCATAAGGTAAAACTGTTTTCTGTCACAGGATGTTAGCTGAGACCATTAGTCTTGGATCACAGCCCCTGCATTAGTATGTCCTATGGGAATTCATTTATCCGTGACTGTCATGACAGTGGACCCGTTTTTTCCCCGGGGCAGAGCACCTGGCAGCCCCCTGTTCCCTCTGTTGTCCTCCCATCTTTGAGCGATGCACTCTGGGTAAGGGGATCAGCTGGGCACTGTAGGATGCGAGTGATGAGAGGTAGCTATGACTTTACATCAAGTTCTATTATTAAGTCACAGATAAGTAAATCCCATCTATAACTGCCTCTGGGGGGAAAAAAAAGTCTTTCTTTACTTGAGGGTTATCAAATCTATGTTAGTGACATGAGGTCCAGAATTCAAAATGCTTCACTAAAAAGTCTTTCACTGTAACTCAGCAGACCCAACAACTTCAACAGGAAGGAACAGCATCTTGTTGACTGTAGTAGCGTATGGAAAGCATATGACTGCTATATTAAATTAATGATGGATTGAAAATAGCAGATGACATGCGAACTGCAGCACTGGTATTGTCTAATAAGTGAGCAGGACCAAGAAGTGAGGGCAAATTTTCCTTTCAGAATCCCAAAGCAGCTGAAGTGAAAAACACAACAGTAACAGCGTGGAGGGCAAGGAGTTGTGCGTTAAATACTGTCCCAGACTTCTGAGTTCTGTGTTCATGGCTTCAAACTTACTGCATCATAATCAAAATTTTTTTAAGTATTGAAGCTTTTTTTTTCATTAGTGACAGGTAATGGATATTAGGTCATGGAAATATCCAAAATTAGGCATTACAGAAGAGTGAAAAACAATGTGTTTATATTAGGGATTCCAAATGAGATCATCCCATGGTAAGCTTCAGAAGAAACTCNTATTTGCACCATTTTTCTGCTGAGAAACGAGGATGTCAGATGAGAAAAATTGTGATTCTCATGGGAAAAAATATTGGTAAACATGTTTCACATCAAACATGGTATGGTTGCACAGCCAAATCCAGGTTGCAGCCCTCTGTTAGTTTTTTCTCCTTATTTATTAAGAAAACATAGATTTCAGTGTATTATTTTTTATTTTCTTGTGGCTGAAGCCTCACTTATGTGCTTCCAGAATGACACCACTAAGCCTAACCTCAATGTTTGGTGGAAAAACACAGGAAGGGCAGCACCTTCCGTGAAGAACTGAGTAGAAGCAGTGAGCAATATTTCCAAACAAGTGGACAAAGAAAAATATATGAAATAGCCACTACAAAGTCAGTCCATCTCTTCTCACTTCTTCAGGATATTTAAGGTGAATCAAAGCCAAACCCGAGACTTACGCAACTAGCGGGAAACAGTCCACATGTTTAAGTCATTTTCTCTGGCATTTCCCTATGAAAAACTGCAAAGCACAACAGTTCTTGCTCTAAGCTCCTTCTTGTTTTTGTATACTGTTACACATGAATTTCATGTGTCATTGACAGTAAAGATCCAGCTGTATTTTTGTTTGGTTTGTTTCTTTTTTTTTCCTCTATTCTTATTTTGAGGAACTGTACGTCTCCATTTGGGATGGGAGAAGAAGAATTTTTCTGACAGGTGTCAATGTTGAGGCAGAGTTTCTCTATTTATTTATTTATCAGTTTGTCCTCTTAATTCACTTTTTTTCTCGAAGGATCTGGGGTTTCTGGAGAGTATCCATGTTGGAAACAATATGGTTGTTAAGCATTTACCAGTATTATATAGCATGAGAGATTCTCCTAGCATGTTTTCAGAGGCTGGCAACAACAATTACTCATTATAACTTATTCCTATCCAAAAGCTTAGTAACCACTTCACAGAATTCCTGAGGAATGTACAAGAAATACCCATATGCAAAATGATAGGTGCCAGAGAAATCAAATACCCATCTCAAAGCTCTATTTATTATTACAATCCCCTTTTTTTATTGATAGAAAGGTCATTTCAATTATCAAGTGGGGGCAGGGAGTTATTGTTAGTAGGCACAACCCCATATTGGTGGTTCCTCTATACATCAGTGCACAAGCATTAACATTGTTCAGATAATCTTGCTGGTAAGCAAAGAAACATCTATCATGTTACTTGAAAGAACTGAAGCTATATTGTACAGCAGTCATTAGTCTCCTTGAATCTGCACATAATGATGAATGCATAATTCTGCCTGCCTGCAACTCGTGCAACANCTTCTCTCAGGTGGCCAGCACCAGAACGAGAGGACATGGCCTCAAACTATGCCAGGGGAGGTTTAGTATGGATGTTAGGAAGAGCTTTTTTACAGAGAGAGTGATCTCTCCGTGGAATGGTCTGCCCAGGGAGGTGGTGGAGTCATCATCCCTGGAAGTGTTTAAGAAAAAACTGGATGAGGAACTCAGTGACATGGTCTAGACGATGGGAGGCTCGGATAGACGGAGTGCGGTGCCCATGGTTCCACAGTTGTGGGTTCAATCTCTGGGTGGGCGTTCGCTTGGGAGTTGGACTAGATGATCCTTGTGGGTCCCTTCCAACTCAGAATAACCTGTGAACCTGTGATCCTGTGAGTGTCCTAAACAGCTGGGCAAAGGCTGCAGTCATGAGATCGTTTATGACTGAGCAGGAACAGGAAGGCTCATGACTCACGTCATGGCCCATACCTGGACATTTCCAGAAAATTTCTCAAATATGAATATTTCAAATAGGATTAGGTAAAGATTAGGTAAGGTTGCAAATATGGGGGTTTTACCCAAAAGTAATTCAGACTGTGAACCTTTTCTAAAACCTCTTGGTCTAAGATACATTGGTCTTTGTACAATCAGCCTTTTGGTCATACTTACATTTTGCTGAAGAAGCAAGTTTAATATTATTTTCTTCTCTTACTCTTCCTTATCTTCTGAAAGTTCAATACACATCAGTAAAATAACATGATCCACAGGGGAAAATATCCTATTTTTCTATTGTCTAGAGGCTACAGAAAATCTGAAATCAAATCAAAAATTTAAAAATTGGCAGAATATGAAGTCAGTATTAACTAGAAACTTCAGCACAAAGTGTATTCATCTGATCAAAGCAATATTCCATATCCCATGGAAGCTTTTGAAGAATATTTAGAAGTAAAACAAGTGGGAAAAATCTTTCTGTGCCAAATTTTGGGATGTTTTTTAAACACACATGAAGGCAAAACCATAAAGCAGCCAGTTGCCTGTATCTTCTGCCAAGAGCAGCATTCCCACTCTCTCTTTCCTTCACATTTCCCCTCCTCCTCCTTCTAAATGAACAAGATCAAGATCAAGAAAATTGCATCAGGTCCTTGAACACTTTTCAAGCTTGCAGGAATGTCACATAAACATGAGTAAGAACACCCCACCCCCCCTGTGCAAACACAAGTCCCTTTAGATGCTTCTGCTGCACCAAGGAGCAATCACAGGACTTTGGAAGAAGGTAGTGGTAAGAGAGGTGACTGAGGGAAGCAGGGAATTTGGTAGCCAGTGAAGAGCTAAAAAAGCAAAAATAAGTTTACAGAGGGGAGAGAGCTGCGAGCATTTGCTCTGGATGCCAAAAAATTACTCCTTACAGCTGTGTGCTAATATTATGATTATTATTTTGGCAGAGGCTTTTTTGTTTTCTTTCTCAAGTTGATCCTGCTCCCCTCTTGTGCAGGTATTGAGCTTGCGCTGGGTCACAAAAGCAAAAGAAACAAGTCCATCAGTTTTAGATTTGCTGTGCTCTCTCCGAAATATATAGTACAGAGCAGCAAGTGAAAGTAGGAGGGGAGAAAAGGACTGTGTTAATGGTCACAGTCTGGGTAAAGACCTTTGACTTTTGCAACAGTTTTAGGTCAGAGTGGAAAGGAGACAGGGATGAAGAGAAAAATTTTCAATTCCTGATTGCCTCTGATGTAAATAATCGATGCAAATAACTCAGTGTATCTGATTAGTCTGAAGCTCTGTGAAGATATTAAAAAATCTTCAGTACCAGAATATTTTATTGGAGAAGGTTATGGTCAGATCCTTCTCCTACAAATCTTCCTTCTTCTATCAAAATACAATATAATTATCATTCCAGGCCCTTTATAGCTATCACAAGTCTACATCAGCTCAAAGCCTCAGCATATCACATGCTGAATCAGCAGGCTTCCAAACAGCACTGGCTGTGACAGGCACTGATGCCCAGGGGTGGCAAGGCTGTTTTGGTTCCTTGACAGTAGCATGAAAAATGCCTTATTTAGAGTTAAACTTTTTCTCCTGTGCAATTTTTTTCTTTAGATATCCCATTCTTTAGAATTCACCCCCCTTCTAAATTATTTCTTTATTCCTTCGAAAATAAAGCTCTGCACTGAGTTTTTCATCTCTCCTGTAACTGAAAGTCCCTGTAACATGAGGTTTCCAAGCACATTTTCTCAAAACTCCCTAGCAGAGGGAAGTATGACAAAGTATGAACCAGTATGGGTACAAATCAGAAGAGCCTGAATTTGCATCAGTCAAACATGTTGTGATTCATATTATTAATATAAGAGGAGGTGTTCAGTCTCAAACTAACATTCAAGTATCCCCTATTTCCACTTTATATATTTTTTTTATTTTCTGACATTTATTTTCATAAGCTCTTTCCCTCTTTACTCCTGTTATTTTTGTCATACATTTTTTTCAATATTCTACTTAAAAGCCCTTACAATATTTCACTTACTTTTTCTTCTTTGTTGTCTCTCTTTTGTGCCAGACTCCATTTTCCTGTGTCTGAAGCAGGTGCAATCATTTGTCCTCTCTAGGACTTCTATCCTGAAAACCATCTTAAATCAGAAAACACTTAAGCACATATTTAGCACCAGGGTTAATTTTTACATGAAGTGCAAGGTAAGCATTTACCTGAAGCTGATCAAAGTTCAGCTGCTTTGCCAAGCAGGTGCAGATTTTATATACATGTACATATATATATACATACATACATGCACATAAGATAAATGTTTTGTTTGAACCTGAACAGCTTTCCAGAAGGAGAACTGCTGGCTCATGAAAAGTGTTAGGCAAATTATAACTTCTGTCTCAGGTACCTAAGACATGTTGCATTCATCATCGTCACAAATCTCAGTGCGTATTAAATTAGACCCTGCACAAAACACATCCTTTCTTCATCCATGACACAGAAGTGGTGTTTCTTTCCTAACTATTCATTCCTCTGCTGCACTGGATATCTGCAGAGAGAAACAGCCATTGCTGTGGAATGATAATCAGGTGAAGCAACATATCCTGGAGCTACTTCGGTGCAAGGATACAGGCGCTGCATCTAGAAAGCTGTCCACCAGCTTGGATGATGCATGAAGCTCTGCAAAGTGGCTAAGCTGACATGTCTTTACATGGGCTCAACATAGTTTCTGATCAGGAACCTACAGAGGAGTATGACATAGACACAGACAACCAGAGAGCTCCCCTGTGACCAGAAGTTTCAGGGAGGTGATTCTATCCCTCTGTCCACTCTTCTGGACTCAACCTGGAATACTGTATTCAGCTCTGAACCCCCCAGCATATGAAGGATGCAGAACTGTTAGAGTGAATGCAGAGGAGGGCCACAAAGATCAGAGGGATGAGCAAGTCACCTATGAAGACAGGCTGAGAGTGTTTGGGTCATTCAGTCTGAAGAGCTGAAGGCTCCAGGGAGACTTTATAGCACCTTGCAGTACCGAAAAAGGGCCTACAAACAAGCTGGAGAGGAGCTTTCCATGAGGACATGTAGTGACAGGACAAGGGGTGATGTTTTTACGCTAAAAAAGGGTTAATTCAAATTGGATATTAGGAAGAAATTCTTTACTCAGAGTGTAGTGAGGACCTGAAACAGGTTGCCCAGAGAAGTAATGGATGTCCCATCCCTGGAAGTGTTCAAGGCCAGGCTGGATGGGCCTTTGAACAACCTGGCCTAGTGAAATGCATCCCTCTCCATGGCAGGGGAGTTGGAACTAGATGATCTTTAGGGTGCCTTCCAACAAAAACCATTCTGTGATCCTGTGATTCTATGATCCAAATTGCAGTGCAAGCACATTTATTGTAGAAGGGAACTCAGAAAACCACTCACTGATATTCAGTGCCCATATTGAAATGTATGTGTACCCTTAAATATTNGGTCATTCAGTCTGAAGAGCTGAAGGCTCCAGGGAGACTTTATAGCACCTTGCAGTACCGAAAAAGGGCCTACAAACAAGCTGGAGAGGAGCTTTCCATGAGGACATGTAGTGACAGGACAAGGGGTGATGTTTTTACGCTAAAAAAGGGTTAATTCAAATTGGATATTAGGAAGAAATTCTTTACTCAGAGTGTAGTGAGGACCTGAAACAGGTTGCCCAGAGAAGTAATGGATGTCCCATCCCTGGAAGTGTTCAAGGCCAGGCTGGATGGGCCTTTGAACAACCTGGCCTAGTGAAATGCATCCCTCTCCATGGCAGGGGAGTTGGAACTAGATGATCTTTAGGGTGCCTTCCAACAAAAACCATTCTGTGATCCTGTGATTCTATGATCCAAATTGCAGTGCAAGCACATTTATTGTAGAAGGGAACTCAGAAAACCACTCACTGATATTCAGTGCCCATATTGAAATGTATGTGTACCCTTAAATATTCTTTTTTTTTACTCAACTCATATTGCAGCTTTCTCTCAGGCTGTACACAGGCACTCACACAGACATTAAAACACCTACACATGCCTTTAACAGGACTTTGCTCATTCTTGACCTGGGCCCCTTCATTTTGTCAGCTGGACCTGTCAGCTGGGTAAGTCACTTTTCCTGAACGTGTTTTCAGATGTTCTGTTTTCAGTATTTTTCTGTATTAGGAACTTGAACTGTGAATTCTTCTGGCAACAGATTACCTAAAAAGCTGTGTTTTATGAAGCCTGTATCCATCCGAGGATACAGTTGGTGAATCCATTTAGATATGCCAAGGGTACCAGATGTGTTTAGGTACTTTGCTGAACAAAACCAATAAAAAACATTAATAAGAACTACTTTGACAAGAAAATAAATGTAAAACCTGGAGTCTTTTTGTTGTTTTGTTTTACTTCTAATTTCAGAGACCACTTCCAGAGTAAGACCCTGAGTAAGGAAGCAGAAAGGCAATTACTTCCACTGCGGTGGGTGATTTTGCTGGAGGAGAGAAACTGAATGTTTGATGCGTTCCCCAAGGCCAATGTTCAACAATTATAGAAATATACTACCTCCCCTGCAACTCTGTGAATAAAAAATGAAGCATCTTACGTACCATTAATTAGCTGCATTTTGTAGTTTTATGGACATTGAACATGGTGCTGTAATTTGCATACATTAGCATGTAATTTACATGCTTACTCGAAAGTATTCACTTTTATTGCCATTACCTTTTGTGGCTTGTTTCTCTAATGACTATTATGGAATTCAAAAGAGATTTCTCATTGTGTTTACCCTGTTACCTTATACATGAGTTTCAGAATAATGTGTCATGCTGAGAAGTGGGAATTTCCATGCAAAAGGTTTTGTTTTCAAGTCTGAGCCACTTCATGACCACCCACGCTGCTGAATTTTCTAATGCTTCCTATATTTCCTTGGCCACTGTTCTTTTTTCACCCACATAAGGACACACAATGTTTTAAAATTCAGGTACAAGTGTAGAGATTTGCTCCATTGCCTGCACTAAAAAAAGAAAGTCAGACGCAAGAATTAATGGGTTCTACTCTGTCTATCAGCACCTAAAGGCACAGAGAGAGAAAAATAATCTGCAGCTGGGGAAAGCTGAGCAGGGTCAAAGGGCAGTGCCTGCATCTGCATTCACTGAGAGGCAAGAGAGGAAAAATAAAGGGTCTCTTTTTGTTGCAGCTCAGCACTATTTTAGAAAGCGCAGATACGAACTTAATTACCACAGTTCCCTTTTGCACTAGAGCACTGCAGCAGGCTATAAATCAATACTTAAGGTCACATTGCTAAAAGCATTGAAAGAGAGCCTTTTCTCTCACTACAGCATGTTGTTTGCTGCTCCTGCAGCAGTGTCATGAGAGTTCAATATCAGATAGGGAACAGGGCTGAAACAATGATTACAAAAGAAATTGCAAAAATGTAAGGTACAAAGTGAGCAAGTCCAGTTATAGCAGATGCCATGATTGCATCAAATCTTCCATCTTCTTCCAGCTGAGAGAGAGGAGACACAGCTGCAGATGCCCAGGAGTATGAAATACATTTCATTCAGGACTGAATTCTTGTTCTAGAAGCCAAGCTGATGGGAGTAGAGCACATCTGAAAAAATTACTGTTATTTCTGCTGAGTATATCTCTGGCAACTTTATCATACATATGAAATCAATTATATATGTGCATGCATGACATCTTATTTCAATAAATTATTGGGAATGGCACCCAGGAGCTGCAAAAAAAGATTTTTTTTTTCCATTTGCCTTTCTATTATACCTGCTGACCCAGATATTTCACAACCTTTGGAAGGGAAAACAACTCATATGAGACTTGGAAGATATGGAAAACACCACTTCCAGCTGAGATATACTTGGCACAGCATTTAATGGGTTAGCCAGAGGGAGGCTTCTTTATTTGGGTTCCCACTGGTAGTATGCAGCCAATACTAATATTAGATAGATAAAGGAGTTGCATCCAGGTGCCCAGGGTACTACAAGAATGAGACACAGGATCTCATAAATGCCTAATTTAGATGCTAGATCCTCTACAGCTTTGCTATTTACAGACTAATTTACAGATTTTATGAAAAGCGTAATTGCAATTGGGGGGGTGTGGAATTAAAGAAGTAAGAAATCTATCCAATGTCAAAAAAAACCTCAAGAAAAATTTTCAAGTATGAACAGATTGCATCTACATTGCAACTTAATTTCCGAAATTTGGATATTTCCTTAGAAAGGACCTGGATCCTAGATGATAGTAAGCCAACATCACAGCGCACTGCTAAACAGGAAGTGTCACAGATGCATTCATTTAGAGCTGCACCTTCAAGACTCCCTGAATTTCAGCCCAAACACAGCCCCTGGAAGTCTGTCATGCAAGTGGGAAAGTGTGGACACATTTCCAGGAGTTAATCATGTCAGGCATGCACTGTGGAATTCATCAATAAATGCTTTATTTAGAAGAAGAGCCTTAGACTCTTAGAGCATTTTGGACTCCACAAATCACATTTTCTGATGTTCATTTTTGTGAAAAATTTCTGTGAACAAAAGCAAGAGAGTGATGTCATTTTGAGTTGATGTGGGTATTATCTTTTACCCTTTCACACAAATATAAGTATCTCCAGTAACCTATGAGAAGTCTGTCCTGATAGCAGAGCCCCCAGACTACTGGAGCCAACTTCCTGAGATATTATTTGATGAGAATCTGGCCTAGATTATGGCATGCAGAGGTAAAAATTGTCCATGTGCATCTTCATATTTAGATGTAAAGACAAAAGTAATCTCTTCCTTTTTAATTCTTTGCCCACAGTACTCATGCACGGCTAGCAATAAGAAAAAAAATACTATTTCTCTTTTAAAAAACATTAGTATTTTGATGATGGGCACTACTTAATTTCCTGAACAGAGATGGGGTTTCCTTTGCAGTTACTAATGCACCTTTGGATGTATTTAGGTTGAAAAATTCTGAAAGCTTCCAGACCAAATGAATAAATATTTGTGGTAAAGTTTGAAGAAGTTTCTATATTCCAGTAAAAACAAGTAAAATTTCAATACTCGAAGTTCTGCCCAGAGTAAATTTACTATTTCCCAAAACATTGAGTTACAGTTGATTTGAGATCATCAATTAAAGCTTCTGATACATCTGTGATTAAATTGTTTGCAACTTTTTTGAAGGATTAAGCAGAGTTATAGAAGAAAGAAAACCTCAATGTACTTTAAATCATAGACTAGACAATGCCTAAATATCTGACCACACAATATTTGTAACATTATTTACTACAGCGACATTTATGAGAACCCAGTAATTGCATTGCAATTTTACTATTGCATTGCAATTTTACTATATTTATTTAAATTTTTGAATATTTATTTATTATATTTATTTAAATTTATTTAAATATTTACTATATTTGTTTAAATTTGATCATCTGCGAGAGCTCGTCCCTTTCTTCAAGTAGCTTCAACGCAAGCTTTAAGGTATAGTTATGGAGTTATAAATGAGAAGGTGGCTGGGGATAAAATACTGTGCCAAAACTCCAGAAAATAATAAGTTTTCAGAACAGAACTGTAACACCTTGTAAGTAAGGTGTAAAGCATTACTTGGGAAAACCTTAAGTGAGTATTTTCTACATGATACATAAAACTAGACTTTTTTTATAGTGACTGATGTTATTGCATGACACAAGTAGCATTAAAAAAAAAAAAAAGCCAGATTTGGCCTCAGTTGTATTCATCTAAGATTTACACCTCGGCATACATTGCATTCTTATTACTGAGAAGACATTTTTATGCTAAGATGGATGGCACTGATCATTAATCACAGGTTTGTTCAAGCAATACCACCATAAATACTGAAAATGTGTAAAATTCACAACTGAAACTACAGTGACATTTTTTTTCCCTTTCCACCGACTATAATACACAGAAGATGATGCAGAGAAAGGCACTAACATAAACAGAATAAAAGCAATAAGAACTATTATTCATATCGAACAAATGTTGCTTTAGGGATGCATTAAGACAGTACCATTCACCTTGAAATTCTTGAATACTGTAGTTTTCATCCTTGATACAGGTGGATAGCCTTCAGCCGTGTGAGTGTATGCTTTCAGATTTAAAAGAAAAGAAGTCCTGTAATTATTTCCATATTGCTTGCATATCTTTTCTAAATCCAGCCTCAAAAAAGTACATTTCTCACGCACTTCCTTTATATTCAGTGTGTTGCATTTAGATCTATATATGCTCTCTGGTTAAAGGTTATGCAGACAGCTGGAAATGCTCTTAATTAATAATACGGAACATGAACATATATGTGTGTACATATATACATATATATATATATATACACACGCACATATTGCTGATATATATAATACAGTCCTTATTCACTAATTGATAAAGAAGGAAGTAATATTGTTATTTCTAAATATCTGTCTCATCTATATTTTTGACATAACTTGATAAATGCACAGTATAAAATTAACAGATTTTTTGGGTCAGGTGTTACAGAAGCATATAAATGTTTGTGGATTTTGAGGACTAGAACAAATGAAAAAGATTCAAATAGATTTGTATCCACTCCTGACTATTTTGTGGATTTTTATTATTTTTATTTTGATTTTTACTGTAAGCTTGATCAAGTCAGAAAATCTGCTCCTTACATGATCCATAAAGCAGGACAACGGCTTTAAGCTATGTCATAGCAATATTATGATACTTAATTACTGCAATTAAGGCACTGGAGTATTCTATATGGTTGTGCAGGAGGGTTTCAGCATGGGATAACCATACCATCACTTTATAAAGGTATTGTCAAAACAGTACGAGATAAACGACTCCTGGGGAACTTGAATCACCATGGGAGCCATTGATTCCAAAAAAATTAAGAAATTGTGCAGCATATTCTTAAGCACCATCTACTGGTTCTGCAAATGGTCAAAAACATCCACAAAACCATCAACAAAAATGTTGGTCTTCAACAAGTTAAAACTCTACCTAAAAGTTCTCTATGTTGTTTTCAGTTATGTTGTTCTGTTCGTTTGGCGTTTTGTGATTTGCTTTGGTATTCTTTTGAGGGCTGGGAGACTCAGATGTCTAAAAAAATGGAAGTTATCTTGGCTGAAATACAAAACAATGATTTCAGCTGTGCAGCTACAGCTTCTCCTGACATAAGAAGTTTGCTTACTTTGTGCCTCAGGCTCATCAGTTGGTAGACCTCTTTGGGCAGCCTACATGTCTCACCCTCCACTCTTTCTTTTTCTTCCCTGAGGCAAGTTGCATCAGATGTACCCTAAGTAAAAAGACCATTGTTAAAGAGGAACGAGCCATCAGAATCAATATTGTGTATTAGGTTAGGAAGGTAGATGGATACAAAGACATCTTTAATCTTTGTGGAAAGATTAACAGTTTAAAAACAAAGCATGTGTCCATATATCTCCACGATACTGCCCAGATGTAGTCAGACTGTGGCACCTAAGACTTAAGAAGCCCGTACAGTTCAGGCAAACCTAAAGTTAGATTAGCGTTTAGTGCTACAAATTATCCTATGAGCAGAGGAGCTTTTTTGACTCTAGCAGACAGGCAGTTCCACTGTGCAGTGTAAAGCATATCCTTCCTGACATGGAAGCACCCACAGTACAAGTGTTTCAACAGTTTCACCTAGCTGTCAAGTGTGGACAGTACAGACACAAATGGAGAAGACATAGAAGACAGAGAGTCTTTATTAGCCCTGGAAGCAGAATGTATTTGCCAACTCATCTGAGGCAGGCAAGTTGTCACAGAGACAGAAAAGAGACTAAAGAAAGGAGGAAAAAACTGGGTGTTGCTGCAGATATATTCCTTAAGAGAAGCTATTCCTTTCCTTGTGTTAACTGACAAAGCCAGTAAAAGGCAAAGCAGGATGATTTTTTTACTCAGTAATGCCTGCAGATATTCTGCTTTTAACAGGAGTCTAAGGCAACAGCCCTTTGCTGACCCTCTTCTGGCAATATTAGGCCCTGTACTCTTATTTGTATGATATGCCTCCACAATATTTTAAAGATATGGATTAACTCCTTTTTATGGAGACAAATGAATTCTCCAGTGTCAGATTTGAGTCCATCTAATAAAGTGCCAGAGGAGAATCAAACAATAAAGACAAAAATGAGAACAGTAACACCAACTGGAATAAGACCTGGAAAGCAGTTAAAAGGCCTGAATATTGAAGGAATAAGTTAGCTGCCATTCAAGTACTATGGAACTGAGGGTCTTAAAATATTTACAACATGATATTCTTTAGTGTACCAAAAAAAGACCAGTGTCAAACTGCTGCTCTGCCAGTCCATGACAATGTACCCTATCCCTTACAGCTGAAAACATAAACCATGAAATTTAATGGCAGTTCCTGGGTAAAAATCAGAAGCAACTTCAACTAAGCAAAAAAATTACTGCCATACTTGAAACTTCTTTTTGCACTCTTTATACAAGTTTAAACATCTAGAGCCATAACAAAATGAAAATTCTTCTCTTAGTTCTGTATATTATATTTTTTTTAAAGGCAGAAAAATAACAACAATGGGAAAGAAAATGGTTTTTCCTTCTTACAAATAGTCTAAAAGACCAATATAAAAAGTATTGTGTACGTTTAATAATATACTGCTAATAAATATGTACAGTAATACCTTGAATTTCATGGAGATTAAGGTCTTGTCAAGGTCCACAAAGCCCGCAATCTGCGAAGAGGGGTTGCTTGTGAATACACAAATAAGCCACGCACATTGTCCTGCCCCCCTTCCATCCCGCCCAGCAACGGAGTGAGCCCAACACCACCCTACACCCTCTAATGGGACAGGGGAGTGAAGGGAATCTCTTTTGCCCCATTCCCCCCCAGAGATTCCCTGGGGTGACCACGTCACCATCGCAGGGACTCCAAAGATTTTGGCAGCGGTGGCATAGTTCACAAGTTCACAGGATATTCCGAGTTGGAAGGGACTCACAAGGATCATCAAGTCCAACTCCCAAGCAAACGCCCACCCAGGGATCGAACCTACACCCCTGGAGGCATGGGCACCACATTCCCTCATCCATGTCTAGATAATGTCACTGGGTTCCTCATCCAGTCTTTTCTTAAACATATTCAGAGATGGTGACTCCACCACCTCCCTGGGCAGACTATTCCATGGAGAGATCACTCTCTCTGTGAAAAAAGCGCTTCCTAACATCCAGACTAAACCTCCCCATGTGTAGTCTAAGGCCATGTCCTCTTGTTCTGGTACTGGCCACCTGAGAGAAGAGATTTACACCCACCCAACTGCAACTTCAGGTAGTTGTAAACAGCAATGAGGTGACCTCTGAGCCTCCTCTTCTCCAGACTGAACAGACCCGGTTCCCACAGTCGCTCCCCATAGGGCCTGTTGTCCAGTCCTTTCACCATCCTTGTTGCCCTTCTCTGGACCCTCTCGATTAGTTCAACATCCTTCTTAAACTGGGGAACCCAGAACTGGACACAGCACTCAAGATGTGGTCTGAGCAGCACCGAGTACAGGGGAAGGATAACTTCCCTAGTCCAACTGACCACACTATTCCTGATACAGGCCCTCTCAGTCACCTGGGCACACTGCTGGCTCATACTAAGTCTTNCAAACGCCACCCACACAAACAGAATATCCCTCAAGCTGCCTTTTCCTAAACAATAGGAGGGGGCTGCCTTCTCCTCTCAGGAATTGAGTTTTTATCTGATAAAGGAAAACAACAGAGCCGACTGGAGGCAAACCCATGAAAATGTTGGTAGAAGTCTGAATTCAGGTCCAAAAGTCCTCTCCTCAGCAGCAGTCCTTTCCTCTGCAGCAGCCAGGCAGGAAAAGGACAGGGAAACAGCAGCCGAGGCAAGGCAAA
>WEKX01004808.1:2325-17530 GCA_013390025.1 Pitta sordida
AGCAATATCAAACTAAGTTAGCCCTAGTGATATTTGTGAGAGCATTTATGCATTTATCCATGTCTGAAAGACAATTTTTCCTTTCTAGCTCTGTTAAAAGAGGGAACCTAATCTGCTGGCTACCACATTATTTATAGTATCACCAAAAAGAAATTCTATATTTCTATTATTTACTATGAAGAAAATGACACCATAAAGCCTTTTCCATTGGTAGTTAATTCCAGAGCTCCTCCTACTTCCAAGAAGAACTCCAAACTCTTACATTTTAGGTGCACCTAATTCCTCAGGCATCAATATATTCCAACAGTTTTCAAATGGGAAGCGAACAACAGATTTGGAAAACAGAAAGAGGTGTACCAGCAGGATGCAAGAGAGGAATACAATCTTTTGTTCACCTCTATTACTCCCCCTGAAAACAGAAGAAGCTTTTGGCTGCTAGGATCACTGGACAGTTTCTTAGTAATGCAGCAGAAACCTTAGAGCATCATGATATAATTATTTTATTTACTTATACCCGAGAGAAATAAGTACATTTGAATCCATTTTATCAATAAAAACATCTATACAACTGCTAATGTGTATTGCCACTTGACACTTGCAGCCAGATGAAATTGTTAGTATGCAGCAAGCTACACCATGGGTATTCCCCTGCCAAAGTAGTGTATGAAGAAAGAAGGATGCTCATCATTGAGTGATAATCAATGCTACTGTGACTCTTAAAACTGCAACCAGCTGGAAGATTTACAGTATGTAAGTTAAGCACTGTGACTTCTCAGCAATACTGTTTTGGGAAAGGACTGTAAAATAAAGTAAAACAAACCTCACGTAAACTACTTACCTGATTGTTACAAATATTTTCATACTCATCCACAAGATCAAAAATGGTAGTTGATGTATGCTTCAGGAAGGAATGCAGAAAATCTGAGTACATGCTCATCGTAGCTAGGACAGATTTAAAAAGAAGCAGCCGTATTAGTCAGACACAACTTCATTAAAAAAAAAACCCAACATACTACAAAAAAAATCCTTCTGGTGACAAGGCATCTCATCTTTCACAAATCTCAATGAGAACAATGATGATATGGACTACTGAGATCCTATGAAGTCAGAAGAACTTACCAGCTAAGATAGTAAGATAGACAGAAACTACGAGCTAAGTCAAATAATTACAAAACTTCTGCTGTATGTCATCTGGAGAAGTTTTCACAGTAAACTCATTTGTGTATCTCCACAAAACTAATCCAGTTTGTGTCTTACATCACCAGATCATGCCATTTTTTCCATCAGACGCCACAGAAGACACAAACTTACAAAACTCTAATAAACTGGAGCAGCTTAATTTTCTGAACTTCTTAAACTAGACTGTCTTTGACTAAGAAACACCAGCAAAATAACAGTGGGGGGCGGGGGGAAGAAAGAACGTATCTATTTATATCTCACAAATAAAAACTGTGGCCATTTGCTATGAAAACACCAGATTGTCTCACCAGCTTCCCCAGGATCATCCTCACGCAGCAGCACAGCACTCATAGTGACATCTTCTGTGATATTGGACACATCCGGGTTTACAAACATTCCTGTCTGCTGAGGTGAGAGTGCCACTGTCCAGTTACTTTCATCCAACTAAAACCACAGGAAGAACATAATGAAAATAAATGGTAATCTCAGCTATTACAAGCCTAGCTCCACGTTTTTTCCTTCTATATGAATGGTATCTAAACAGAGGATCCCTAAAAACTAATAGTGAAATAACTGCATTTGGATAAGGTGCAACTATGCCTTGAACCAGCAGCTCTGAAAAGGTAAACTTTAATCTGGAAAAAGAAAAATGCCTTTTTTTGCCCCTGAAAATAACTAAAATGGAAGCTAATCTAGTAAACCATCTGCTTTATAACATAATGTATCACTTTTCATCTGAAAACAAATACATAGCTCTAAACTTTCTATTACGCCAAGTGCTTATGCAGTCTGTCAAAGTAAAAAGATAACAACATTGACTAGGTTGTAAAGCAACTGTGAAAAGTTAAGCAAAATACGTATCTACAATTTGAATTAATCAGTTACCTGTCTCTCAGCCTTCTTGGTGAATTGCTCAAAACCATTTGATCATATGTAGCAATATGTTTAAAATAACAGCAAGTATCAGAATACTAAAGGCAGAAATAAAGACATACCTCTACTTGCTGGGCAATACTTCAGGTGATGTATTTGATAACATATCTGACATTAGAGCAGCAAAATGGCCAAAACAGAAGATTATTGTACATATACTGCACTGACAGGACAGCTTCCTAGAGGTGTTTCCATGCCAGCAATTCCCTTCTCAGCAGCAATTAATATTATACAAAAACCTAGAGATGTGCCACTGGCTGATTCTTTTTGCGGACTCCTGTTTCTATCCACAGCATTCCTCTGGCCTGATCTCCCTCTGCCATTACTGCCCTCTGGCTAACCAGCACAGAATGCTCTAGCCCTCCCACTGCACAGTAAAAATAACACAGATCCAGCAAGGTTGTATCAGGTCTGTGGAAAATATAAAAAGGGCTGATGAGTGTTCTTATCTCCCAGCAAGTAAATTTCCACAAGTCCTTTTTCCCATCACCCTCCTCTGAAAGCCTTTATCTAATTCCAAATTTTCCCTGCTAATCTAAACTGGATTCAAGTCAGAGCACTAAACACTAACCTAAAACATATTCCACACACAAAACATTAGTTACAAGAGGCTCTGAATCAGAAAAAGTACCAGAGCTGTATTCATGTTGGTCAACTAGGCCCCAGAAGCTGATAATTTATAAAGAAACAAATAGCCTGTACCAAACTACAGAAACAACTGAAAGGGGGAATGAATTGAAATGCACACAGAGAAAGACATTTTAACTTCTTCTCAGCTAATTTAAAAATAAATGGAGATAAAATACTTCAGATGTCCATACTGATAACTTTTCCAGTCAGTGTTTTTTCCAAAAAAGATAATCAATGCCATCTAAAAAGTAATGAAAAGAGCTTGCTCTTTAAAGTCCAAACTTATAACACCGAAGTGAAGCTTAATACTGGAGAGTGCTAAAATAAGAAAAATTCTTAAGTTTTAACTTGCTGACATAGGGCAACTACCTTTGAAGAATTTGTAAACAAGCAAAGTCAGGACTTTCCTAATCACAAGCTGATGTTATGAGGACTAGTTTAACACAGATGGTGCATTTGGAAAGTCCTTAAAACCCTCTGTTATTCCTCACTGCATCATCTCCAAGAATAATACAGTAATACAATAATAAATAACACCAGCAGCGAGCACCAATAGCAGTACTAGCAAGCTGATACCACCCACAGCTTGTCCTTTGTGCAAAAACCACAGAAACAGTATAAACTTGTAGTTTCTTATGTCTCACAGCAACAAAAAAGATGCTCTAACCATCTTACCATTGACAGATTGCCAAAAAGTCCAGAATTTGGTAGAATCAGAGGAGACTTCCCTCCTGTTCCCAGGATGGCAGACATATCTGATGGCTTCATGGAGCTCCGATGCAGTCCAGTACCTTTAAGAGAGAGGCTTTTCAGAAAAGGAGTATTTAACGCCACTATGCTCAATCTTGAAGCTCCAAAAGAAATCTTTAACAGGGGTTGAAGTACTTATGAAATCCAACAGCATTCCAGACAGAAGCCTGACGCCAGGTTGGACAGGAGTGTATAAACACACCAAATACATGACACACGTTCAGTTATTAGAGTTCATTGGTAGACACACACGAGCATAAGGAGCAGTACATCTCCAGTCACTCTTGCTTGGACATTGGTCTCCAAACGCTTTAAGCAAAAGACAATCACAAGCCTGCTCTAGCAAGCATTACATCTGCACATCGGTCCAGTGCCTGGTGTTCCCAGGAGTATCTGCAGGATGATAAATGCCACATCCTATGACAACAGGGAGATCCACCACAGCAGATCATCCTATGAACCAAAGATCGCAGAATTTGCATCAAGATGATAGCTACTGTGGTCCCCTTACCAATCACAAACAGCTTGGGAAGCCATCTAAAAACACTGAATGGAACAAGATAGTGACAGAAGCTGTCAATAGTGGTGCAGAGGGAATGACAGAGTCCTATCATTTTGTTGGCCACTTTAGGGAGGGGAGTGCTTGTACATCCTTCAACAGCAGTTCTTGGTAACAAGACAGCTTCTGTCAGCATTGAGGCCATTAATATTTCCTTTTGGTCTTGAGGACTGCTGGAATCAGAGGCATCAAAAAATGCCCACAACAGCGTTTATAACCACAAAATAATGGGTGTATCCAGTTTAGATGCAAAAGATCAAATGCCTGTGGCGTTTTTCTTCTTTTTTCCTCCACTGCCTAAGGTAAACAGAAGAGCAGGAGGTGCAGCCATCCTCTTGGAACTTGATGGAACACAGTGGCTGGATGATGACAGAGGAATCCCTGATATGAATGCCTGAATGATAACAAGGACTGCAGGAAAAGACTGACAGGGAAAGGGGAGGTAAGCCCTGGTGATAACATGGAAATGTAACGTTTCTTTATTTCAGCCACAACTAGTGAGAGAGGCTCTAAGAAGATTACTGACATTTTCACAGTATGTTCAACATAAAGTCAACACTGAAAAGAATAATGCTGACACATAAGTATCTCGAGCTCAAGAAGAAGGCTGATGCTAACAGCATTTATCTTTGCTGCTGGCTGCCAAAATAGAAACCAACAGATATTACACTAAACAAGAACAAGCAGAGGCTACACAGAACCTGGCAGGAACCCTGAGAAATCACAAAGAACCAGTCTCTCTGGAGCTTCAAATTTTTGCACAAGTGCCATTTGGGAAAGAATCCCTGAACACACTCCTAAGAGGGGTCCACTGATGCAGCACGTGGGATAAGATTGGAAGTTTTGAGGGCAACCTGACCCTAGCCACCATATGTGGTTCCACAGCCTTTCTCTGAGGTGTGCTATCTAATGTCTTCTGCTGCTGGTGGAGCGGGAAATCATTCATTGATGCAGCCAATAAATACATATGCAGAAAGGTCAGCAACAGAATTAACCTGTCACAAAAAGAAGGATGGAAAAATATCTGAAGACACACTACACGACAGACAGTCTTGAGGAATTAAAAGCTACTGCAAAACCAAAAGAAGGTTGCAAATAGAAGGAAACACAACAAACTGCTGACTAATGCAGAGAAAGTGAAATAACACTGGACATATTCTTGTGCCAAATAATGAAAATGAAGCTCAAACCCACTCTAAAAACTAAAAGGCAAAAAATTCATTGTTAATCAGCAACAGCACAACAAGTAACTCATGAACAAAAATGTTGCCTGCTCCTAGGTTTTTATGTCCATATTCAGAAATGCGTTTAACTGGAAAATCACAGAATCACCATATAGCTGAGTGTATTGTGTTTGCATGGCAAGGTTTTGGTAGGGAGGGTGACTTCTGCGAGCTGTCAGAAGTTTCCCCATGCCCAGCCGAGCCAGTGCCAGGTGGCTGCAGGACAGACCCTCTGCTGTCCATCAGCAGTGGTGGCAACACCTCTGGGATAAGAGACTGAAGAGGGGAAAAAAAACCTGCTGGGGAAAGACCAGCAGCAGAGAGAGGAGTGAGACTATGTGAGAACAACAACTCTGCAGACACTAAGGTCAGTGGAGAAGGAGCAGGTGCTCCAGGCCCCAGACCCGAGGCTCTCCTGCAGTCCGTGGAGGCCCACCATGGAGTAGAGATTCGCCTGCAGCCCGTGAAGGACCCCACATCAAAGCAGATGAATGCCCGAAGGAGGCTGACGCCCCCCGGGAAGCCTGTGCTGGAGCAGTGTCTTGGCTGGAACTGTAGCCCTATGCAGAGAGGAGCTCATACAGGAACAGGTTTGCTGACAGGACTTGTGACCCTGCAGGGGATCTCTGCTGGAGCAGTCAGTTCCTGAAGAACTGCACGCTCTGGAAGGGACACATACTGGAGCAGTTCAGGAAGAACTGCACCCCGTGGGAAGGACACACACTGGAGAAGGTCAAGGAGGACTGTCTCCCATGGGAGAGACCCTACACTGAAGCAGGGGAAGGGTGTGAGGAGTCCTCCTCCAGAGGAAGAAGCAGTAGCAGAGATGACGTGATGAACGGATCACAGCACTCTTTCTCCCTCTCCTTGCATTGCTGATGGAAGAGAAGGTAGAAAGTGTCGGAGTAAAGTTAAGTGTGTGAAAAGGGAGGGGTGGGACAAAGGTGTTTTTAAGTTTGGGGTTTATTTCTCATTATTCTACTCTGATATCTTTGGTAAGAAATTTGTTTCCCCAGGTTGAGTCTGTTTGCCTCAATGATCTCTCCCTGTCCTTAAATATACCCATGAGCCTTTAATTACATTTTTTCCCCACCTTGTCCTGCCTGACAAGAGTAATGATAGAACAGTTTGGTGGGCAGCTGGTGTCCAGCCAGGATCAACCCACTACACTGAGTCTGGAAGGAACCTCTGGAGATCATCTGCTTTAAGCCACCTGCCCAAAGGTGTGTCAACTAGAAAAGGTTGCTTGCGACTTTGCTCGATCAGCTTTGCTTACCAACAAGGACAGAGAGTCCACAGACTGTCTGGGCAACCAGTTCTAGCACTCAACCACCATTACAGTAAAAAACAGGGGGGTTTTTTCTGTTTAACTAGAACTCCCTGTTTTTGCTGTTGTGCCTATTGCCTCTCGCCTTCTCACTGGGCACCACCAAGAAGAGCCTGGCTTTTTTTTTTAACTCCTTCCCATCAAGCATTTACAGTGAATCCCCGCTCTATTGCGACCTCTCCATTACGACCCCGCGCATTTGCGATGTGAATTTATCGCAGTTTTGATTCCACCATTTGCGAATTTATGCGGCTCACGCATGATCAATGCCTCTGCTCCACCGAGGGGCGGTGCCAGAGCTCCCTGTGGGGTAATGCCAGCCCGGCCCCACGGGGAGGACCATGAGTCATGCTGTCCCGTTACTCTGAGTGCAGCTGNCATATTTACAACCTGCAGTTCTTTGCGAGTTTAATGTTTCGCGACCGCCTTGGCCTGTCCCTTTCCTCGCGAAGGACGGGGTTTAACTGTATACACATTGACAAGATCCCCCGATCTCTTTCCCAGGCTAAACAGTCCCAGCTCTTCTCAGTCTGTCCTCACATGTCAGAAACTTCAAACCACTAATCAACTTTGCGGGCCTTCACCAAACCCGTTACAGCACATCCATGTCCCTCTTCTTAGGAATTGTTATTAATTATGAAGTGCAGACACATAAAGACTTTAACTAAATAGTACGAGAACAAGCAGTCTTACCTGGCTGGTGAAGCAATGAATTAGGAGTTCGGGAAAGAAACTGGCTTCTGGGTGTCATGTTTCCAAAACTGTCATCCAGGGATGTGAGAACTGATTAATAAACAAGTTAAGAAACACTCTGCTAAACACGCTTTTGGCCCTATTCTAAATGATTGTGACTACTTGGAAAGGAAAAATACTTTTGTCGTAGTTCAAATGTTATATAAATTGTACCACTTTCAGAGTAAAGCAGAAAGTCCCGTTCACAAGTCTGAGTGAGGTCACAAAATGTTTCACCAGAACCTTGAGGCTGGAGAGCTAAAAGGGACACTACAAAGTTCAGAAATATGAACACAAGTCTGGGACTCCTCACAATGGCTCAGATCAAAGATAATCCTTATGTCTCATGAGGAGCTGCTTTATGCTGCATCAACCATAACAAGAAAATCTGAGTGTGGATGCATTTTTCAAAAAGGTTCTCTCTTTCTCAGTTCCAGGTGCTCTGTTACTCTACTTTTCTTCTTCCTATCAGCAACTAGGTTCCGTGCTCTAGGCATGATGTACTCAGAAGTACGTAGTCATAAAACAAGTTTCACTAGCCTGTGTTATTAGTGTCCACGAACATTTTAATTCCTAGGCACAATATAATCAGGGCAAATATCTCACTAGCTTTATTTTACAGGCAAAAACCAGAAGAACAAGCAAATGTGCTGGACTCCTCTGCTATTATAACCATAAAAATATCATTAGCTTAGCTGTCAAATTACATGGGAGGTTTTTCCTTAGTGTAAAAAAGAGAGGGGAAAAATTCTGTGAACATTTAAATCTATGCCTGTGCACTACTCTTGCTTTTACAGTGGATGGAAAGTTATGATCCACTGAAACATCACACTACCCTGATAATGCAATACCCGCAAAAGAGCATAAAGCCATAAAATTAAGATATAATGAAGAAAACATTTTTCTTTTCCAAACGCTCAGACATGAAATCAGCTATGGCTCACGTAGTTCTCTGGGTGAACATCAACCTGAGTTCATAAGTCCAAGAAAAACTGTATAACCCACGTTATATAAACATGATATTTTATATCATAGCACAAGTTAGGGCGACAGGCAGTGCAGCATCCCTGCAATCACATGTAACCCACAATCAAAATAATTACATATAGTCAAGAGCAATCTCTTACTTTCCCCAACATCTGTTGAATAATCTGTTCTGAGCCATCATGACAACAGTTTTGACATGGTTTGAAACTACATACAATGTAGGAAAAAGAAAAGTCCATTCAGAGGAAATACTAAAAGGCAACGAACTGCATCTTTTGGCTTACCTGTAAGTTGTTCAGTAAAGGACAAGTATTGTACCATGTTGCTGAAAATGCAGTACGTTTCTTAATGAAACTCATCCAGACTTCCTAAGTTACACTCTCATTCGTTGACATCCTTCCCTACTAGTTTTTAGATACTACAATTAAAGTTTTGGTTTTGAACTTTTCTCCTTCTTATTGAATGAAAATAACACACAGAAAACTGACTAAAGTAGGGCTGGTTATGAGACAGCTCAGTAGCCGAATTTTGACTGCAGAGTAGCTCAAAAATCCGGTAGCAATTTCACATTACATTCATATACTCTTCATTTTATTTGGGTGTAAAATACCTTGTTGTATATTCAAAAACTATTCTCAATATGCTTAAAATCATTGCAGTGGTAAAAATATGTATTGATATAAATATATATGTGAACACAGCAAGTAGCAGCTAAGCAGAAGACAAGAATTCTTTACAGAAAAAGGATACTAGAAACTCTTTTCTGAGAGCCTTGCTTCCGTCCAGGTCTGGCCATTTCTGCCTCATGGGGGGATGCCAGGTCTTCAAAATTATTTCTAGAAAACAGCAACACAGACAGAAAGCAAGCAAGTGAATTCAACCAGAAAACACAAAATGTTTTTGTTGCCTCGAAGAAGCTCCACAACTGGAAAACTCAAAACATTAAGTCGTTTCCAGCTCTACCACTGACACCCAGTTTGCTCTGCAGAACGTCTGGCATTGCTCATCACGTCCGAAACCCCACATTTCGTTCCTCCTACGCCACAACAAATATTTTATTTTTGAAAAAGAAAAAGGCTAGTAAAGAGAGGCAACAGTATGAAATTAAATTTTGAACAGAAAATTTCAGTTGAAAGAACTGTACGATTTGATTTCCCCGGGCCGGGAAGCATCCATTCCCGGTGATGCCTCAGCCGGCCCGGCAAAGGCCCGGTCCCGCGATTCCCCAGCAATTCCCAGCTCCCAGTTAATCCACAGCTACACTCCAGAAGCAGCAACCAGACTTGAAGCTCTGGGGGGACACAAACCACTCGGTACCCTCGGGAGCGGCTCCCGCCCCGGGCGTTCCGCCGCCGGGGCTGGTGTCAGGGCGCGACCCCGGGCGAGCGGCTCACCCTCACCTGTCCATGGCAGCGGCCCCGGCCGCCTCAGCCTTGCTTCCAGCCTTCCTTCCAGCCTTCCTTCCTTCCAGCCTTCCTTCCAGCCTTCCCGCCTCCGCCAGCGCCGGCCCGCGGCCCGGAAGGACATGGGCACCTTCCGCCCGCGGCGGGCGGGGCCGGTGCTGCCCCTGCGCCCCGGGGACACGGCCCCGGCCCCGGGACAGCCCCGCTGGCCCCCGACGGGGCTGAGCGATACCGCCGGGACCTGCCCGCCGCTGCCCGGCCAAGGGCTGCTCGCTGCCGTCAGTCCCCGCCGTCTCGCCTTACGGGACAAGACTGAAACTCCCGCAGATTAAAAGCGTCTGGCGTTATGTACGTGTATATAAATGTATGTGTCTCGCCCCCCATCAGACGGGCAGAGTGTTTCACACGTGCAGACGAGTTCACTGTCACCGCGGTACAAACGCGTGTCGTTCTCTCCCATCTGCCCCCCCGTAACTCGGACTATTGGCACCAACTTCAAGGGCTGGAGTAACCCCCGTGCAGGATCACTCAATCCCTACCTGCACAGACAAACTCAAGTTTTAAGTCTCCACTTCCTGCCCACTTTGTAACTATAGAAAACCACTGTTACTACTCTTATCATTGCAGAGGGCCCTGCTACTGACCGCATTGCCTTTACTTGTGCTCTAGGACAAGTAAAACTCCAAACACAGTTGGAAATGTGCGTTCGGTCTCTGTATGGGCGATAGCTGGTGAGTTGGACTAGATGATCCTTGTGGGTCCCTTCCAACTCGTAGTATTCTGTGATTCTGTGAAATACTCGGTATATTCAAGGCTACAGTGGTGTACACTTGAGCAAATGAGACGCTCGCATACATTCCTTTGAAGGCTACATCTGACAGTGGCTGCAAAAAGCAGAACTTCAAGACATGGTATGACGTCCCACAGCTTGCTTAAGATGCTGATAAAAGGCCACAGCACTAAAGCCTGGGGTCTCGCTAAAGCTGCCAGAGCGCCTAACTTCAGGGGGCTTCACAAAAAGAAAGCTGATGAAGCCTGGTTATGCAGAAACACAAACATGCAGAAAACTGGAGAGAGTAGATTAGTCACTCAGGAAATGTAATTCTGGATTAAAAAAAAAATACATGAAATTGTCCTATCTTGTAGACTATCATGAGAGCTCAAGCAAAGGCAACAACCTTCATTAGAACATAAAACTAGGAGAGCATTAAAGGAACTATCCTAATTCAGTAGGTACTACATATTTACCAGAATCCTCCCAAAACACTCTAGTATTACTGTCTCTGAAGTGCAGTGGGAAATTCAGAGTAAGGCACAAATTAGTATGTGGTTCAGTTGTTTGTCAACAGCTCACACTCTCAGGCTACCCCTGCCTCAGGGCAGACAAGCACAAGCAAATCAGAAATGTAACAGTGACAGAGAAGATGCTTCCTTTGCATGCTGTCTCAGGTTTATTCAAAGCAATGACAGATGAGAACAAAACAAAGTTGAAATTAGGAGGGCAGCATGCATGCTTTTAAAAAGCCCCAAACCAAACAAACGTGCAAAAATATCTAGAAGATTGGGGCCCCTGAGAGAACTTCTCTTAGTATGTACAGTCTCTCTAAGAGCAGATCAGGGAAGCACCTTAGAGGCTTCAAGTTGGCTCCAGTAAAGCAGAGGGGAAACAGGGTAAAAACCCGGAGGTGTTTTCAGGCACTACTTTTTGACTGGCATCCCACTTCATATTTATCTACTGGATAGGGAAAGAGGGGGGAAAAAGAATAAAAAATAACACAGTTTTATGCAAGCATCTTCTGCTTCCTAGAAGAAGATGCTTAGGGTTAGATGCCTAGAAGAAGTTTGCTTAGGGTCTTCTGCTTCCTAGAAGCAGAAGAGAATGCAAATTTTTCAGTCAATGATATGGGACAGGAGGAGAGGTCATAGTCTTAAGCTTCAGCAGGGTAAGTTTAGGCTTGATATTAGGAAAAGATTTTTTACTGAAGGAGTGATTTGGATATGGAATGGGTTGCCTGCAGAGGTGGACGTGTTCAAGGGGAGGCTAGACGAGGTGCTGAGTGATATGATCTAGATGTAGAGGATAGGTTACTTGGATTGTAGGTTGGACTAGATGATCTTCAAGGTCCTTTCCAGCCTTATCTATACTGTGATACTGTGATATAAAGGACTCTGAATTCAAATTTGTAACTAAAAATCACATCTTTGCATCTGACCCTAACGTAACTGCAGTTATGTGACCAGAACATGAGGGGAGGTAGCAGTGCTCCCTACTTAGAGACAGGACAACTAAAGACAACCCCACACCAAACAAGACTCTCACAGAAGCCTGGCATGCGTCTCTGTCACTGCCTACGGTTCCCCCACTCTCTTTTAGCTCTCCGTGAAGTTATGAGACTACAGCATGTACAGGTTAATTTTAACATAGTATATCCTGCACTTTAAACAAGTAAACAAACTCAAAACTCCACTTATTCTTTAACAAAACGTTTGAAGACAGCCCATGAATCACATAAATTGCCCTAATGCATTGCTAAGCTGTTTACATGACATCTGCATACACAAAACTGTAATTTTAATTCAAAACTATGAAAAGAGCTCAAAAAAGTTCATTTGTTGTGTGTGACAGCAGCAGAACTGCATTCAGTACAAAGAAAGCCATGGAACCTACACTACCCTGCCTTTTTGTAAGAGAAGGAGAAAAGCTCGTATTTTCGCCCATCCTTTCTTAGTTGAAACACTCCTGGAATATGCAATTGTTCACTTCTTTCATTTGAGTGCAAGGAAGCTTTTTTTAAAGCCAGTATCAAGAATTTAACTAAAGTGACTATCTGATTACTTAGTATTTAAATACCCATGTTGACTCTCACTATGTTTGCTTAGGGTCTTATTTAAGCAAGTTGATTCCCATGCCGACTTCTACTGAAGCAACTCAGATAAACCCTCTTTTTATTATAAAGGAAAAAGAAAGACCAATTTGTAACTGTCATTTTATTTGTGTCTGAAAATTATGTCAGTAGTGCCAAGGGCGTTTGTTGCTAGTGGATATGTTACCAGCAGTAAACCCAGCTTATGACAACTGGGATCTCACATGTAGATTTTTGTAATTACATACTAGGATGGGAGTGAAGCTACTGACTCCACACAGCTAGATTTGGAATTTTAAAGTAAAAATGCCACACAATAGGAAAAGGTGAAGTATACTGATGAAAGAAGGAACTTTCACTATAGCTTCACTCAGTGTCCAAGAATGCAGAAATGTCCCATCCCTCCAAGTTTATGGTAGACAAAAGACATTATGTGAATTAATTAGAAGTGACAATGTCTTTCACTTGAAGTGGTTCACCCCAGCCACAACCTCAAAGAAAAAAAGCCCTGGTGGTAGTGAACTTTCTTATAACAATGAAGCCCTCGAGCTTGTTCTTCTGCAGAATTAATATCTCTTAAGACTTGAGTACGGAGAATTACAAAGACATTCCTTTCTCCATTCCCAAATCTCTCTCTGAAGTGCAAACCTCTCCCGAAAGAACAACTCTTTGAAAACACAAGTCACTCTCTGCTTGATGATTCAAACTTCTGAAAATAAATGGCTTTGGAGGGTATTTAAAAAAACTAAGCCCCCCCCTCCCCCCAACCCAAACACAGAAGCAAGCAGCAAAATCCATGTTTATCTGTTGTTTGAAGCCCAAATATGGCAACACTGAGAAAAAAGACTACAAAATAACTTTGCTTACAGTTACAGACTAAGAATGTAAAGTTTTTCACAAATGGAAGTATCATTCCAGAGTTTACTTTATAGAAGGAGAAGGTAAATCATGTTTTAAGGATCCTTAATTTGCTCATAAATCTTTCAAAGAAAAGCATAAGGTGCTTGATACTTGGAAATAAAAACCTAACTTCATTAAAAGCTGTGTTCTAATGCTACTTTAGCAAACACCTTACAACGGCTATTTTTTACATATTCAATCAACTTACTTGCTTTTATTCTCCTTCCCACAATTGAGTAAAATAAAAACTATAAATTGAAGCATAGCCTAATGCTGTTGGGCAGCAGTTTAAAATCAAACAAAAGAGCTTTCTATCTACACTGATGCTTGGCTGCATCATCAGATTACAATTCAAAAAGTGCTACAAACAGCTGTACATTGACTATTTTTGACTATTCACATCTGGTATAACCTTCTATTGTTCATATATCTAAACTGAAAGTCTAACTAGTACAGTATTGTGGCCAAATTTCTTCCCCCAAAACTGGCAAAGATCAGAAAACTTTGGGAAAAAAACCCATGAAATTTGATTCATCTGTAGATTTTTTACAGCATTAAAAAAATCCTCTAGTGGTCACTCATGAAGAAACTATAATTCTATTTACATCAGAAAAGGAGAAAAATGCAGTTTAATTCAAATTCCAAACTCCTTCCACATTTGTTTGTAGCATGACAGTATCTGTACATCTAATGAACAAATTAAATATCTAACTTTGCTTTTCCAGAACTTAAGTTCTCTTATGCAGGACAGCAGTAGCAGTTTGAGCTTTCAGGTAGTTCATTTGGACATCTAAACATACCTTGCAGTATCTGAAATTAGTCTTCTAAGTCAGGCAATTAGCATTCATGCCATAGAATAATTTGAGAATGAAAAATGGCACTAGGAACAATGTAAGGTATAAAGAGATTTACACTGCAAGCAAAGAGTCCTAATATGAAGATGCAAGCCCATTAAATAATACTTTGTTATTTCAGGATGTGTTACTTTTTCCATGGAAGGCTCAGACTTTAAATACTGACCTATACCCAGTTTCAGATTAGGCAGGAAATAAAGCAGTCACAACCTTTGTGTGCACTGTAAGCATGAGCTAACTTTACAAGCAGGAACACATGTATTAACATTGAATTTGCAAAAAATACTGCGTTAGTTCTAAAAATGTGAATTATGTGTATTTTCATCCAAAGCTTCATGAGAAGTGATCCATTTCTCTACAAGTAGTTCAAATGTGAACATCCTAAGCATTGCTACACAAAATAATTATCTCAAAGATATGTTAAAAGTTTGTTCAAAAATCTCAGCGGACAGGATTCTTTAATAGAATCGGTAACTGCTTACATAGTTCCAATTCCTGTGGGGAACAACTGGATGTTCACTTCCTCAGTGGGAACAGCTTCTTAGCCCACAATTATTTAGGTATGAAGAGAATTTCCATGTGTTTTTCTTTACACTTCATGCCCATCACTTCCTTGGCACCATTTGGTCATGCATCTTCCCTTTAATAACAGTGATATTGCTCCCTTGAAGCTTGCCGATATTTTCAAGGAGAAAAATACTGGGGTTGAGGTATTACCTGTGTTATGATGTGCTGGCTTTACAAATCTGACCTAAGTTCTAAATACAGGGAGGGTAGTGAGGGGAAATATATTTCACTTTTTTAGCACAATCTTTAGATGTTAAAGCCTAGAGATTCTGAAAATTTTATTTCTTCAGAGTTTGA
>WEKX01004808.1:33356-52185 GCA_013390025.1 Pitta sordida
ACTCTGACTTGGGAAACATCCTCCCCCGCCCCCAAGAATCTGTGGGCTTCGCCGGGCTGCCACAACCACACTCCCACAGCCCAAACCTGCTTCACCCCCCCCCCGCCCGACCCCAGTGCTCGTGCCCACGGCATCCCGGTGTGGCACTCCGGCTGGGGAGTTTCATTCCCTTTAACATCCACCAGTCCCAGGAGAGGCAGTGCTGTTCGTACTGTCCCAGAGGGCAGGGGAACAGAAGCCTCCTCCTGGAACAGCGACAACTGCCCCCTCCCAGCACACAGCGCTTGCCTGACCTCGCTTGCCTCACTTTTGTGGGGCAGTTTCCCAGGTCCGGGACAGGGGCACGGTGTCGCCATTGCGAGCCCCCTCCCCGCAGGGCAGGGTGAGTCCCGCCTCACAGGCACTGTGGCACTGCCCCTCGGCAGAGCGGAGGCACTGCGCATGCATCCGCCCAGGAACCTCGCAAGCGGCTGAAGCAAAATTGCGAGAAATTTTCCTCGCAAATGGACAGGGTGGTAATGGAGAGGTCGCATTGCACCGGGGATTCACTGTACAAACTAAATCTTAGTCTGGAATCTTAATCATGGTCTGAGGAGAAACTGAAGTGTGAGCACTATGGAGATTCAAGGTGATGCAAACAGAATCAGCTGGATGGGAAGAGAGAAATTAACAGCCACTTGCTGTAATGTTTGCTCATTTATGATAGGTTTGTGTTAACTTATTTATAAAACAACCTATCTAATGGAAACATATCTAGCTATCATTTAAATGGTTATGAATACAGCATGATATATGCCTCCAGGGTTCTAAAGGTAAGGGTGAAGTTCGTTTCAGCAATTTTCTTAGTAACAGAGCAGCTTTGTACCTCCGAGTCCAAATACGCTTGCACACAAACTAGACACACAAACTAATAATATTATAAAAATAAGTGGTGGTGAATTTTACTTTTTTTAAATAATTGTCCCCAATTCTGACAATGAAATTAGTTTTTAATTGTCTAAATACTAAAGTATTATGCTTAAACATTAAAAGGTACTTTTTAATTACTCCTTTTAAACTGACTTTAAGAGGACCTTTATATTTCCAACTTGTTATCTGGTATTACCAGACATGTCCTTTTTCAAGCAGAGACTCAAATATTTGACAATAAGTGCCACAGATTTAAGTTTCTGTAACACTAGAGAGGTCTTTTGCATATACCTTTCTGTAGGAGTCTTCTATCGTAGGATCGTATTTTTCAACAAATATTCCTTGAACAAACTGTACAGTCTGCAACACAAAAGTTCTGGTCAGACTATCTTGCCCAGTGACATTTTGTAAAAATTGTACACAAATTACTCTTCTAGATGTATACTCAAGTACCCATTACATCTTTAAGGCAAATTAAGTGATTGAGATAACTCTAAAGTTTTAAGAAACAACAGAAAGTTAGATGTGCATGCCTATTTAACTACTTAACTGCTACATGAAGCAATGCTATATTTTCCTTTCTCCACCGTCACTTGGAGTGTAAGAATTAAAGCATGCATTAATTTAAGCTTTGCCTAACTCTTAGAATCAGTACTAGTTTCTAGTTGACCAGGATACTATACAGCAGCATAGCTTTTACATTTCATTTAGAACAACTGCCTCTTCTGCTACTTATCAGCCAACACAGGAATTAGTCAAAAGAGAACAGCCAGCTTTTACTGATCTTAACTAGAGTCAGGAAGCTGTCCTGTGTACCTGGCATGAGGGACAGTTTTAGCCAAATGGAACTCTAAGACTCAAAGGTCAAGTCAGAGCAGACACATTCAAATCCAGAAATACAGCAGTAAGACAAAGAATTCAGAGGCAAAGGAAAATGTTTTCACAATCCAGCGTGATTTGTCTTTTAAGGTCTTCTTATAAGAGAATACTTCTTACCCAATAGAGTGGATCTCTGGACCTTACTTTACGATAAGGTGCAGAATTAAACTGAAAGGCGTGAAGGTCTTAGGTGGGCTGCGAACATCGTACTTCGTGAACTTTTTCAGTTCTTGCCTGGGTCAAATTAAGCTGTTTTTGTTCATGTAATTAAAATGTCTGAGCTCTTTGATTTACAGTCATTACCTGCCACAGCCATACATCTACTTGCATGGAAAGATGCAGAAAACATAATAAACTTCTGACAAACACTCAAATATGTATTTCTATTTGCATAAAAATATTAGTGTTGCTAGTATTAGAGAGAATGCATCAATGGATGCAGACGCACCCGGTAAAGGATCTACCTACTCTAGCCATGAAGCCTCAGCAGTCATTACTAACATTTATATGTATTTGTGCACAATTGCATAAAGAAATATATTTTAGTAGAGAGTGTATTGAAGAAAAAATACAATAAGCCTAAAAAGCCATACTTGAACTGCCTCAGAGTACTTACCAGAGCAGACTTTCCAACACCTCCAGAACCAAGAACCACTAGCTTGTATTCACGCATGATGCAAGAGATAAATCAGACTCAATACCTAAAACACACAAACCCACCAGTCAGATTACAGTTTGATCTATATACAGAAAGTACAACCATGGCACCACAATCCAGTTCACTAAGCAGGGTTTGATAAAAACTCCTTTAACTTTTTTTAATACAACAGATATTTTCAAACTATCAACTCTTAAAGCAGCTACAAACCATCAGATACAATACTTCCTCTACCTCATTACCGTTCTCCTATAAAGAATATCAAACTCCACTACACTAAAGCAAACAGTTGCTATTAATAAGAAACAATTATCTAAGACGAGACAGCATGCATTTTCTCATTCTGAAACACTTAAATGCTAAACAAAGAATCACACAAGGAGACTTGTATAAAAAAATTAAAATCTCCTCTTCCCGGCAAACAAGCATTTCTTAAAAAAGAACAGCAGGATCACAGAAATGATTAAAAAAAAATCCCACCCTAAGTCTGAAAGTTGATTAATGTTTTGCTAGATCTCTAACTGTAGTATAATGACTGATGTTTCATGAGTAAGTGAAGTCAACTAACACATTCTCTTGCAACTGTTCCTCTTCCACGAGCTAGATGTATTCTGTTCTACACGAGCTAGTGCGGCTGCCTACAGCAACATCAGATCTGCTTTCTCACCTTTGTTGAAAACTGACTCAGCAAAACAGAAAGAAGGTCACAGATTTCGGGACATGTCTTTGGGTCATACTGCTCAAAATCCCCCAGTTCTTCCAGTCCCACTAGCAACTGAGCTAACAGCACTCTCACTGCTGCCCTGAGAGGAAGGTCTCAGTTCCTTTCCTTGTCAGACTGAGTTACCCATCTCTTCCCTTTACACCCCTGCAGAAAGATGAAACACTTCCCAACTAATTAATAATCTGGGGGCTGGGGAAAAGGGGAAGTGCAAGGATCCAACACAGGTGCTTGTAAAAGGAGTGAGAAGAGCAAGATAAGACAGACCCTTCTCCTCAGCAATAATCTCACACCATCTCTGAAATCACGCCATCTGTTACATGTTTAGCACAAAATGCTAAAATGCTTTACACAAATTACACAACCCCCATGATAGTTGTGCCATCTTTGCCATCACTGATTAACTCCATTGTCAGAAGACTGAGAAATCAGGAGGCCAGGTTCTACTTCTTGCAAAAGCACAATCTTTCAGCTGATGTCAACTGTTCCTCAAAAAAGGAATGGTACGTACAAGAAACCCTTAAAGAAGCAATTGACCTGATAGCAGCAAAGCAGTTGTCTCCACAGGCTTCTGTTAGCAATATATGTTGAGACTCTTGAGTGATTTCCAACCTACTAGGACACTGTTTCACTCCTGACTTTAAAAATTGTTTCCTTCCCCACAGAAATTTTTGCAAATGCAGACCATGAGAACCATTCACACCACCGGTTTTTATCTATCTGGCACCACTGTAAATGTTCAGTTAGATCCACAGATTTGTAAACAAAGACTTGTCAAGCCTTTCTACAAACAGGGTAGTTTCTAACTGTACTGAAAGGCGCCTTTCAAACTCATGAAAATTAAGCCTATGACTACTGTTACCTATCATTTCTTTAAAACAAACATCCAGTTATCCCCCTTATTTTTAGAAAGATGTTACTAGAATGACAAACGTAGTAGTGGGTGTAAGGGAAATCCCAGTACAGTAATCTTGGTGAACTGCAGCAATTTCACTGTTTTAAAAAGACACTTTAAGCTGAGTTTTTCAGTCTTCAGTCAGCAACAAAGTATGGAGATGTTAATAATGAATGGCAAAGGTAGTTACAGGTAACAGAACTTAAGCGGCAGGTACCATACATCTGTTTTAAGTAATGTGAGGTTTTTTTACGACAATTCTAAGGAAAATTCCAAATTATGAAACAACTTCATTTTACTGAGACTGGCTATTTCATTTTTGGATCTCAAACAGAGATGCAAGAATTTAATGCAAGCCAAAGTTTCTTTCAGCATCCAGATTTGGAAGTTCAACCCCAAATATGCAACTGCTGTACAACACTTTGGAGCTGAATAGAGTACTTTAAGTGGTGGTACATAATTAAAGCACATATATAAGCACAATTACAGCTTGGTTAGCCAATCTTCTTAATCACTTAACACCTAAGCAAAAAACTGTTTAAGATCTTTGAAGATAAGACAAGGCCAGACTGCAGTACACTTTGAGCATTTTTCCAGCCTTCCCTCCCAGCTTGGCCAATGGCCAATATTGTCATGGAGAAAGAAGTACTTATTTTTTGGTCATTTTTACAGTTAGTCTTTAACTCAATGAGAGCACAGAGTAGTTGTTTATACATTCACACCCCCATACAGTGTAGAGGTAGTTTGGCATCCCTGTGTTGGTGTATCGTCAGGTAATCTGGCCATTGTATCTTGGAATGAAACACAAACCAGTGTGTCCTCACTTTAAGAAAGCTGATTTGGACATCCCTAACAGAGTATGCAGCAGAAGCACCATCTAGAGTCCACTGTCACTTAGATCTACCACTTCACCAGCTTTGAGCAACAGCACTGATGTCACTTCACTGTCCCCTTACTGTTCTCTAACAGAAAAGAAAAACTCAATTCCTAGCCAAAAGAACTTCCCTAGGAAAACTTTCCTGCTTACAGGTACAAACTGCATCCTAAATCGCAGTCATGATCTTACTTTATTTTTCTTGACAATACTTGACTCTGGAGCTCTTAGTGTATGCCTATTCATCCAGTGCCAAAACAATTTCCTTTTGACTCACAGGACAAGTGAGCAGGAGAAAAGGAGGAAGACAACCAAGTATAAGAGAGGAGGTTTAAGCCATAAAACACCATATCTGACCAGCATTTCTAGAATAGGATAGGGCTCAGTCCAACACCAGTATATGTCTGTAGTACCCAGACCACCTCTGGGATGTAAAATTAACAGAGGCACAACAGAAATGAAGAGACTAAGATGTGTAACAGATAAGCAAAACTCCCCAAATTTATAGGACACTTGAAAAGTATCACCCAACAATTAGATACAAATAAATGTATTCCTAGCAAATAAACCAAGTAACCTGTTTGAATCCACTCTTCATTTAGTGGAGCCTATACTAAAAGAGAAATTTTGCTTTAAAGGCTGTCTACCTTTAAGATGACTGACCTGAAAGGAGTGAGACCAATGCCAACTTCCTTTGCTTTTTCCATTTCCTGTTCCTCCACCTTTAGGTAGGAAAATGCACCTAAAGCCTCTCTGCAGGCTCTAAAGAGTAAGAAGGTAGAGAGCATGCAAAAAAGCAAAATCTTTTTTTCTCTTAATTGAAGAGGGTATCGGCTTTGAAAAGCAGAGTAAGTATTTATATGCACAAGTATTTGATATAACTGAACTATGGAGATGCCTAACACATAGAAAAAACAAGGGAAGCTATCCTTTAAGAAACAACATTACGTATCACAAACTGGATTCTAAGGCTGTCTCAAGGATATGTACTCGCAGAGGTACACATCTCACTTTCAGGTGGTCTCCATTAAGTCCTAGTGACACTTCAGTAACTTTCATACTTCGTGAGACACAGCCGTCCACAAAACCACCTCTCTCTCTAGTCTGTCCATATTACATTTTGTAATTAATGCAATAATGCAGCGTATAAATCTAACTGCTTAATTCTACTTTGTCATGGCACACTGAAAAATTGAAGTACTTGATAAACTAGAAGAGCAAGTGCACACACTTTATATGCACACAGACTTTTCCCAGTAAGGGCTCTCTTTGAAGGATGAGCAGATCTTTGAATAAACCCATTTGAACAGAAGGAAGAAAGGTTAACCAGGACAAGTAATTGAAAATGAAGCATTTCAAAAGTTTCACATCTGACAAGGACTGTGAATGTGGATCTTGCTCTCTGCTTCTGTCCTTATCAGACAAGCCACAAAGAAGTGCCTCCTGGACATTTTCTTGAACAGTTTCTTGAAGCATGTCTCCAGAAAAACACAAACCGAAGTGATGAAGCTAAGAAAGTTGAGAAATAAGTAACCTTACTTCAGAGTATGTTCAGTATATCCAGTACTTCAGAATGAAAACCTCCACACTTACTGCCTCTAAAGCTTTCCTAAAAAGCAACCACACAATGAAGAACTCAAGAATGTTCAAATACCACAGATAATTTGGCTTGATGTGGAAGTTATGAAAGTGGGGTGGAGCTTTTTCAGGTTTGTGGGGGTGGTTTTGTTTGTTTTAAATTTAGTTTTCTTTCAACTCCTTCAGCTTCAAATTCTGGTTTCTGATTGAAGTTTGTTATCTGTTTGAGGAATGGGAAAGCTAATAATCCAATCTCTTCCAAGTGATATTAAACCATAGGAGGCTGTAACTGGAGCTCAGCTCCAGGCCAAAGACACGAACTAAATACGGTCACTTACTTGAAGATATCCCCAAGGCTTGCTCATATGACCTAGCTGCTCAGGTATGAAATTAAACAAATTGTCCCTCCCAGAAGCCTTATCATTTTCAGAAGGGAGATTACTCAGCCCTTCACAGACACCACAATTCTTGTTCAGATCCTGACATTCTGGTTGCATCATGAAGTTGCAGTGTGTTCACTAAAATTTTCATAAACTTCTGCCCCAGAACATCCACCTCTCTGGAGAGAGGCTTTGTTAGAACTACCTCGGGAACAGCACTCCTAAATTAACCCAACTATTTGCATGAGGGAAAAAAAAAAAAAAAGAAAATCAAACACTAGATTGACAGATGAAACAAATTAACTGACTGGTTTACCTGCTTACAATTAGCAGTGGAGGGACGGGGGGTGAGGGGAAGAAGCCAAGGGAAAAAATGAACCCTGTTTTCAGAAGGGGGATACTAGCCCTGAGACGGAACAAGATGACAAGGGTCAAACATTTGCAAATAGCACTAGTTCAGTCACAGGACCAACCAAGGTCAGAGGATTATGTCTTTCCAGAGAAGGTGTTGATACTGGAGCAGTTTCAGATGACCAAACCTAATTCTTCTCATTGTCTGTACCATCCAAATTCCACCAAGGTTTCAATCTCTTGGCTAAGAATCTCTTCTTCAGGTAAACAATGAATTAAGAGAAGATGTGCACTGTTCTTAATATTTCCCCAAGTACTTACACATGGGGAAGTCCTACATTCTCAACTCCAACCAAGTGGGTATTTTCCCCATAATACTTTCAGTCCATAAGCAGAACCTTGACAACACAACCCAAAGTGGAAGCCTGTTCATTTGCACCAACTTTCAGATGCTTTAGGAATCAAAGCAATTGTGATAACTCTTACTCAACACAGGAAGTGTACCTCTTGTAAAAGGGAAATTAAAGTACTCCAGAACTGATTTTCACACATTTATAAAAAACATTCAGAAATCAATTCTGAAGACCAGATAAACTGAAAAGCTGATCAAGTCTAATAGGCATTTATACTCAAGATTCCTGGAAGTAGAGCTATTCCATTACTAATGCAGACTCTTTGGAAAAGGATCAACTGTTCAGTAAACAAAGCTAGAGGCAAGTTTTATTTCTAGCTTTTACCTGGGTTTGATAGCTTCTGGGCTTGACATGCTAATTCTTCTGGGCACTAATAGAGTAATTTTTCTTGGACAAAAATACTTTTTCAATTATCTTCCAATAATTTAACTGATGTCAGAGAATCTTCAGAGGATTTTCAAAAAGCTATTTGAGTGGTTAAGCTTATTCAGTGACATGAAGTCATCCTAACCACCTGAGAAACAGCCAGAGACCGGGGAACAACCTAGTGCAGCACAAACATGGCACCAAGGCTTAAGCTGCTCCTTGAACTGCCCACAGGGACACTTACACAGAGAGAGCTTAACCAAGTTTTCCTCCTTTCACTGAAAGCAGCTACCTTGATTAATTCTGCGCACAGGGACCATTTTCGCACAGGAGCTAACAGAAGCTGACCTTGTGAGACTAGTTCCACTGCCTACAATTAGTATAGCTGAATAAAATTTGTTTGGGTTTTTTTTTCTTAAGTCAAAGTTAACTCCCAGCTAGGTCTTAAATCTGAACATAAATTATTGGATGTTGTAAGAATGAAAACTGGCTGCTTGAAGCCGCTGGTATCTCAAGATGAAAGCTTCCTGATGTTAGAGTAACAAGCATGTCCAACTTGCAGTAGATTCATACAAAGTTTAAAGAGCCTTCTGAAAACAAGTGATACAATGAACATTCTTATGCCCCTAAGATTATGCTATCCTTCAACACTTACCGAGTTCAAGTTTCAATTTTGTGCAAAAATTCCAATATGTCAATCCAAATTTGGAATACCTTATAAAACCTATGCTATAGCTATTTAAGCTTCAAATGGAATTTGCAACATGTACCAGATATCTTCTTATTTTTTGTGACTGTCTCACATGGTTTTGCATTTTCTCCCTATTTTTCCTAGAATGGTCACCACCACCCTCCAGAAAACCTGTTTGTGAATGTTCTACCAGTCAGATTTACAGTTAGAATTATGACCTCAGAATTCCTGAAGAAGCTGAATTGCCAATTTTTTTTAAGCTTGCAAAGAAATTCCAGGCAGGCAATAAACTGAAACAACACTCAGATTTTAAAAAATACTACAAGTATATTAAATTCAGAGAATGCGTAATTACCACATTACAATATCTTCTCATGCATAAGCTTTGCTGTATTCAACCATACAGCAAGTTCTGAGAACTCAGCCAGCAATTTACTGCTGTGAATTTGGCTGTGTCATTGAAGAGAAGGATCAGTATTTAGCTGTAAAACCTTTACAAGTCAATGGATAGCTGCATCACCGTATACACAAAATGCTTTGCCCGATATGCATCCTTCTGACTAAAAGCAGATATAAGCATTTGTTTGTCCCCACAATTGTTACAGTAAATTTTATCTCTCAAGCTACAAAGGACTACAACTAAGACATGGCAGTTTTCAGAGTTAAGATACTTCTCTTAAAACGCACTTGTGCAATTTGAAAGTTACACCAACTAGCAAGCTCGTTCTTGCAGTAAGATACTCTTCTTTGGAAAAAGGCATCTTGATTTCTCTTCCAGAAGCAAGACTTGGCCTCAAATTCCATGTGGTATCTGCTTAACATCTGGCAATCTTAGCTCTACCTTGATTGTGACACTGGCTGCTGAACCAGTACAGCCTTGTATCAAGTTTCCTTCTACAGACATAAGCCAAGTCTCAGATCAACTGCAATTCCAGAATCACCTGAATTTTTGTCCCTCCTGTTTATGTTTCTCCATAACCTAGTACCATATACACCCCTGGCAATGCCAGATTTTGCATGCCAAGGCATCATTCATTACTTGTACTATCGTCACTACAAGAAGTTTGGTTTCAATTCAGGTTTGTTTAGGTTACTAACATCACCAAGGCACACGTAAATAGACTTCCATCACGATATGATCTACTGGCCACTTAAAACCAGCTACTGTAGGCTCTTCATGTACAAACCATCCTTCCACAGTACAATTCACAGTAATTCTATTAAAAATCAAGTTGCTAGCCCAAGAGCAGCCTTACAAATTCCCACATGTCATTTTAACTAAGATTAGAAGTTTTATCTGTTGAAAAGACACCCGTTCTATGCAAGTTGAGAATACTCACTCCTGCCATTCATTATCAGGAATAAAATTAGCTCTTCCATGATAAATGAACCATACCAGAGAAGTCCCAAGTAATTTTAATTCATGTCTTTTTTGACCAATCAATACTTCCCCAATAGAAACACAGTATTTGAACATGAGCAGCAAACATCACTCTAAGTCACCCAAGCTCTGTATACCTAACTTCACAGTTCTGAAACAGCTTCAGAAACCTGTCGTGAGGGTAAGCTGAAAAAGGCATACACCAACATGCACCAACAACTACTTCTGCCACATAGTTTTGCTACTTCTGCAATAATGGAGGTGCAACCTTAACTACTTCTCACAGTTAACTTCCTTAGCTGAATCCACTGATGAACATGAGTTTGTAAACGTTCCAGGGTGCTTAACTGAAGTGGGTGAAACTTGGGCAGAACATCCCGTTGTTTCTGGCAGTGAGGCAGTGGCAGCTTGAACCTAGGATGGCTGCTCCTCACAGAAATGTCCAACTCACAAGCAAACCCTAACTAGAAGATGACAACTGCAGTGACCTTCACACCTCTGCCCATATGGAGATGCACAAACAACTTGATTGTTCCTGAGGCAACTGCTAAGTTGTCACACGCTTTAGAAGAGAGTATTTAAAAAAACAAAAAAAATAAAAAAAAAAACCCTAATAAACAGAAAACAAACCCAATCAACCAACCAAAAATCCTACAAAATCCCTCACCCACTAGAAACATCCCCCAAGCTAGTGACCCCCCGCAAAAAAAAAAAAATCCAAAAAACAATCAACCAACTACACTAAAACAAATTTCTGCTAATCTTAGCATGCAAAGCTGTGAACTAGCATAGTTCTGCTGCATCTTAGCTCTCCAGAAGTCCCATTTAATGGGTCGGGAATTTCCAAAAGGGGAAATATCTGACAGTTAGGAGCACACCCAAAGGGAAGCAATTCACACCTACAAGCCTGAGCTCAACACATACATGAAGACAACTACACCAAAAGCTGAATAATTTTAACCAAATGAATTTTAATCACAGTCCTCCCCACACCACTTGCTATTACATGGACTAGATCTTTAGTAGAGTTACTAAATAAAGAGTTAAACTTGTTTAATCAGGTCTCCACAAGATTCTATTTGAATCTTCTTAAGATCACTCTAGTTCATGTTTAGACCATACTTTTGTCTTCCTCTGCATCTTCAAAACTTGCCATCTTCTGGAGAAACCTGTCATGCCTCAAGACTGTCTTTAAGTCAAATTGCATGTCAAGGTTTTGTAGCAGTGTTGCTATATGGGTGGCTTCTATGAGAAGCTGCCAGAAGAACTCCCCATGTTCAACAGAGCCCAGTTCAGACAGCACCAAGACAGACCTACTGCAAGCCAACAGCAACAGCGGTACCATCTCTGGGATAACAGATTTAAGAGAGGGGGAAAAAACAGCTGGGGGAAGAGCAGCAGAGAGGGGAGTGAGAATACACAAGAGCAACAACTCTGCGGTCATCTAGGCCAGTGAGGAAGGAGGGGGAAGAGGTGCTCCAGGCACCAGAGCAGAGACTCCTCTGCAGCCCATGGTACAGACCATGGTGAGACAGGCGGACAATGGAGGTCCATGGTAGAGCACATATCCACCTGAGCCTGTGGAGGACCCCAGGTCAGAGTAGATAGATGCCCAAAGGAGGCTGTGACCTTATGGGAATCAGGTCCTGGAGCAGTCTGCTCCTGAAGGACTGCACCACCAGAAGGGACTCACATTGGAGAAGATTGGGAAGGACCGTCTTCTGACCCCAGGCTGCAGCAGGGGAATAATGTGACGATTCCTCCCCCTGAGGAGAAAGGGGCAGCAGAGACAACAAGTGATGAACTCACCATAGCCCCATTCCCCATGCCTTTGCACCACAGGGGAGAAGTGGTAGAAAATGCAGGAGTAAAGTTAAGCTTCCAAAGAAGGAGGGGTGGGGGGAAGGCATTTTTATAATTTGGTTTTATGTACTTCTCATTATCCTACTCTGATATGATTGGCAAGAAATTAAATTGATTTCCCAAGGTTGAATCTGTTTTATCCCATGACAATAACTGGCAAGTGATCCCTCCCTGTCCTTATCTTGTCCTGGAAGCCTTGCACTGTATCAGAGAGTATCCACATGAGCGCAAGGAAGATGGAAAAGGGCCTTGAGGGGAAGCTGAGGTCACCTGGTCTGCTCAGCCCGAAGAGGAGACTGAGGGGAGATATCATTACAGCCTACAGCTTCCTCATGAGGGGAAGAGGAGGGGCAAGCACTGATCTCTTCCCTGTGGTGACCAGTGCGAATGGCCTGAAGCTGTGTCAGGGGAGGTTTAGGATGATTATTAGAAAGAGGCTCTTCCTCAAGGGGGTGGTTGGGCACTGGAACAGGCTCTCCAGGAAAGTGGTCACAGCATCAAGCCTGATGTAGTTCAAGAAGTGTTTGGATGATACTCTCAGGCACATGGTGTGACTCTTGGGGACGGTCCTGTGCAGGGCCAGGAGCTGGACTCTATGATTGTTCTGGGTCTCTTCCAACTCTGCATATTCTGTGATACTTTTTCTCCCCCATACAGTTGAGGAGGAATGACAGAGTGACTTTGGTGGGCACCTATTGTCCATCCAGGATCAACCCACAACACAAATCAAGCACATTGATAATGTAACAGAAGATTTCCAAACTTAAATTTGAAATTTAAAATCGGCTGTAGAGGTTTGGATGGGAAGACCTTTCTAAATATAAAACAGGATGTCAGGTCTTCTAAGCGTCATCCATTTTTTAGGCTATGACAATCACCACGGCATTTGAACAACCATTACCACTACATCCTTCAGCAAGTTCAACATGCATCTCAAAACAACCTATAGTTTAGCCAAAGCCCAAGCAGAAGAACTACCTTGACTGTTCCAGTGAATCAAGTTTACCCTTTAGGAAACCAGTCTTTTGTTTCCACATTGCTTAGGATGTGTGCAGTTTACCCGATAAATACTCCATTTAGGTTCTTGTGATCTACAACTTCAGAGGAATAAAGGCTTCAGCTTTCCTCAGTGAAACTTAGAGCAACAAATTTAATTTAGGAAGTAGTCTTACAATAAGATTAAGTAATAAAATAATTGCGTTACCTGTAAATACAAGTATTTTCAATTTCACGGGATCACAGGTTATTCTGAACTGGAAGGGACCCACATGGATCACCTAGTCCACCTCCCAGGCGAATGCCCACACAGGGGTCAAACTCATAACCCTGGAGCCATGGGCACCACACTCCATCCAGCCTCCCACCATCTAGACCATGTCAATGAGTTCCTCATCGAGTCTTTTCTTAAACACCTCCAGGGATGGCGACTCCACCACCTCCCTTGGCAGACCATTCCAGTGAGAGAATGTGAAAAAGCTCTTCCTAACATCCAGCCTAAACATCTCCTGGCGTAGCATGAGGTCATGTCCACTTGTTCTGGTGCTGTCAGCCTGAGAGAACAGATTCACACCCACCCACCTGCATCCCCCCTTCAGGTAGTTGTAAACAGCAATGAGGTCACCTCTGAGACTCCTCTTCTCCAGGCTGAACAAACCCAGCTCCCGCAGTCGCTCCTCATAGGGCTTGTTCTCCAGTACTTTCACCATCCTTGTCGCTCTTCTCTGGACCCTCTGAAGCAGCTCAACATTCTTCTTAAACTGGGGAGACCAGAACTGCACACAATACTCAAGACGTGGTCTGACCAGTGCCGAGTACAGGGGAAGGATAACTTCCCTAGTCCGACTGACCACACTGTTCCTGATGCAGGCCAGGATGCCATTGGCCTTCTTAGCCACCTGGGCACACTGCTGGCTCATATTGAGTTTCCTGTCAATCATTACTCCCAAATCTCTCTCCATTTCACCACTCTCCAGCCACTCATCCCCCAGCTGATAGCGATGCATAGGGTTGTTATGACCAAAGTGAAGATCCTAGCACTTGGACTTGTTAAATCTCATATTATTGGAATCTTCCCATTTCCCTAGCCTGTCAAGGTCCCTCTGAAAGGCCCTTCTACCCTCTGGCAGTTCAACATTTGCCCCCAACTTGGTCTCACCTGCAAACTTGCTAATGGTGGACTCAATTCCCTCATCTGTATCATCAGTAAAGATACTGAACAGTGCCAGGCCAAGCACTGATCCCTGTGGGACTCCAATAGTGACCAGCCATCAAAAAAATTTGACATATTTGTCTTTGAAAAAAGTTTTTTGCAAACTGCATCTTAAGAGCTTGCCTCTGGCTAGGAGCTTGACTAGTGAGCAAGACTCCACATTGTCCAGAATTTTGGGTTGCTGCAGTTAGACTAAGCTCAAACTAACATGCATTTAATGTTGCTACTTCACTGTCTTCCTGCCTAAACAGGACACAACTTTCTAGTAGAAAAGGAGGAGGTAGCATCAGGACTTTTTTGTTCTTCACAAATAAAAAACAGTAAAACCTACTTGATCTTTTCGTTCCAAGCTTTGTGTGAAATAATCTTATTTTCTTACTCTGATTTCTACTTACATTGATACAGCACTTTTACTCTGAGATTACTCTTAGGAGTTTGATGAAAACCAACACGCAGATCAAAAAGATGCCAAACACAGGCACATATAGTGACCTAAAGCACTTAACTGTAAAACTCTGATTTCAGCTACCCAGACTTTGAAGAACTTCAGCTACCACACTTAAGTTTTCTATGTATGATCTCTGGCTGAACCTCAGTTTAGCTTTGGGCATTTCCTGAAATAAAAAGCTTAGGGAGATGAGAAAAAAAACCCCAGAGGATCATTAAAAATACAAACAATGGATTTGCCTTCTTTATAAAGGTGAAAAGGTAACAAAGTAAGAATACACAATAAGCACAGGTATAACATAGCTATAATTCAGAAATGCTTGTTTCCCTCTCTAGGATTCACAGATAAAAAGTAAGTAGAATATTGTACACCAAATGTAAGAACGTTTGAAGACCAAGTATCCAGTTAAAAAATTAGTTATGAATGCCTGTTTATCAGAGCATCAAAAACTTCTCTAACAGCCTCCAAACCTACCCAATGATCATGATGATTAAGTGCTAGGGTGTCTCCTCTTTGGTAAGATCCCATCGAATCTGCTACTACGCAAGGTGAAACTTTAACTACAGACCCCTGCTTAAACTTGTCTTCAGCTATGAAAAGAAATAAACTGTTCTCCTGGTCCAGTTCTTCAATACTGTCCAAAAAATTAATGATATGAAGTTTCTCACAGCTCTACAATTGGAGTTACATTGAAACTCATTTAATGAATCAGTAACAGTGGCACACAATATCCTTTTTGCAGAAAGCCTGGTCAAGTAATCCAGCTTTAACACACCTTCCTGTGTTGCAACAGCTGCAGGAATGATACACCAAGTGATCTAAGAAAGTACAGATTTCCTGAAGAGAAGCTCAAGCTGGAGAGAAACACGAGATGCTGCTTGTCTGCAGGATGCAAACACCAATCCATTAGAAGGCTAGTCTGTCCTGCTCCTGCACTATGGTTTGGCCTTCCTCCCTTGGCCAGGAATGAAATAACCATGTGGGCTGTAATTGGCAGTCTCTTTTTGTAGTTGCATAGTAGGGATTTACCTCAAATATGTAACACCAAGTCCTCAGATTAATAACTGGAGACCTGACTGGGTCGGTGTACAAGATATTGCCAAATGCCTCCTCCTCTTCCTGGTTTACCTCTACAAAGTTCCTTTAATTCTGCAACGTATGTTCCTCTAGGGCCTTATAGTGACTTTTACTCTGCTGCTTCAGTAGTAAAAATCACTGTTAAAACACTGTTCTTGAAAAAAGAGCATCCTGAATAGCTAGAGGGCCCCCAAATCATTTTATATTTTATATTTCAGAAGTTGCTAAACAGGCAGATTTCCAACACGCTGTTTACAGCCTTCCTCTATTTCCTTGCTGCTAGAAGACAGGAACACGCAGTCTGTCAGGAGGTCACACCACCATGCATAAGCAGACACACAAAATTTTTAAAAAAAGATCACTTTTAGTTGTTCAGCGTTTCTTTAGGCATTCTGAAGCTTGAGAGATGGAGTTTCAGGCAAGAACCTACTGCTGCCTTTGAAGGTAACCTCATTCAACTGCTCCATGAAGAAACAGCCTGTAGCAGCAGACAAGGTCTTTGACTTTCTCCAAAGAGTGTTTCCCTTCTACAAGCAAACTGCCATAGCTTCATCCAAATACTGCTCCAACTACACCCGTCTCACTCGGTTTTCTCATGGTTGACAGCACTTAAAGGGAAAGCCACACATTGGATGTTCTAAAATATTAAAGCTCAACTACAGTCAACTGTCAAACAACTTTGAAAACTCAAGTCAACTCGAAAACAGGTCTCCTATTAATGGCATTCAAGTGCAAAATCTTATTTTTCCCCTGTTTTACGCACGAAGAATAGAAACAGACCCTTCTAACCACATCAGAGCAGGAAAACAAAGTTTGCCTTCAAATACAAAGGTGTAGTTACTGTAGATACTCCTTTAATCTCTCTGAACAAGGAGGCCGTCTAAAATATCCCTCTACCTGACCTACATGCAACGGAGCACAGCAGCAGCCTGCCCCAGCTCAGCAGGGATTCAGCACACTGACACCACACAGGGCACTTGAGTCTGCTTCTGGATTTGTTCTGAGGTAAAGGAGTGGCACTGCTTGCGACCACAAACTAAACATGAACTTCTGTTGCACAGGCAATGCTCAGTGATCTGTTTACTAAGAGAGCAATTTTGATTAAAACTCAAAACAACTTGAGCTTAATGTGAAGAATACTCTCAAGTGTCCGTTAAGTATCTGAAAGTCATCTAAGGATTACTTAGACCAATTCATAAAGGATCTGCCAACCCTCTTAGCCTACACCCAAGGACAACAGAGAGCCTGTTTTTATCTTTAAGATATGTACACTTATCCTTTCAAGCACCTCGTTGTACCCAGCCCTGAGCAGCTAACACAGTTCTGCAGATGACAGGATTGGTACTATAGCAGTAACCATCAGGTACTTCTTTGACTCCTGCACTTCCCACATCCCAGATGCTAGGTGGACAACTGTTTATTTTAGTTCCCTGTCACATTTACTAACCGTTAGATCACCAGCTAGAGTGTAGTCTTCAGCACACTTCCTTCCTCAGCCATACATACAATTTCTTTCTCCTTTTGTAGGCCCTCACCTAGATTCCCATCTGTTTGCCTCTACTCCAGAAAGGCTCTCAATTAAAAAGACAGTCAGTTTTACTCTGCAAAACTGGCACAGCACAAAAAGAACTGTCATGACTTACTTCAGATTTATTTTTGATGATCTGTCCTACAGCAGAGCTTTGGAACAAAATAGCACAATTTCAGTTCCACTCCGAAAACTTATCTGGTGTATGTATATAGTAATAAAAGGACAATGCACAGCTACAAACAGTAAAACACTGCTGGTTTTTTCCCCCTTATATACAAGTTCTGTTTTTACACTTCTAGTCTTTCAACTCTGTTTTGCAGATTATTTCACCCCCCAGGCAGACAGGTGTTCCAAGTATGACCACCTCTGCTGCAAAAAAAGATACACAGCACTTATATTGCACAGTGCAACCCAAACCACAGTTACCTGGTAGAGATAATAAGGCAGTTTTACACTATAGCTCTAAGTTAAAACTCAAGTAGTTCACACCACTTCAAGAAGCATCCCTGGAAATACACAGGTACCAGGGAAACAAAACACTGTTTATTTTTGTAAAGCCTTTGACATGAATAGTGGTGGTTACCTTGTCTGTTCACTTAGCTCATTTTTATCTAGAATAAAGTCTAGAGGACAGACTTTGAGCAAGAGTAAAAAAAAGACGCAAAGAATAAAGAAAGTGAAAATACTTGACTGTAGAAAGTTGGGTTACTTTTTTTCCTCCAAAAAGCTTGCAATCTTACTAAAGAGGCAAGTCATCCAAAAGATAGTCATTTGATTTACGTTTAAAGCTTTCCATAGAGGAGAAAAGAGACCCTTTCCAAAGGGAAATACATTAACTTTTGAATGTCTGCTCTTTAAGGCAATATTTTTTTTTTTGCATTTTAATTCTAATTCAGGAAAAAAAAGAGTGTTTCTTGTTTCCTTTTTTGTAACAGTAATTTCAATGTATACTTTACAGCCAAAGAGTAGTGAAAAGTCTTTGTCATACTCAAGTGTGAGATGGGTAAACAGTGTAAGACGTAGCTGTTATATGCTTAAAATTACAAATTGCACCAATGAAAACATGTAAATGCAGGAAGACAGGCAATGCCTTTGTGATTTTCAAGATGGGCATCTCTGCCATCCCTTCTCTCTTGAAACTTTTACCTTACCATCACATCCCAAAACAGTACAGAAAAATACTTTTCTTTTTTGTTTCATTTCCCCTGAGCATCGCAGCCCATCCCTTTAAGACAGAAACAGGAGTAAGAGCAGACTGTTCTGTTCTAGCAGAAAACCTTGGTTTCTTATCCTCTTTTGTAATCTGGGACCAGTGTAAAAACAGTCGGATCTGGTATTTTCTTCTCTGAAAACTCTTGTTTTCCTTCCACCACTTCTTCACCAAGGCAAGCAGAAGAGTGTAAGGATCTCAGGCGCATCAGACGGGTTTGGCGCAGGAAGTGTCAGTCAAATTCTTCCATTTGCTTTGACACTGGAGGTGATGGGGTGTTTAGACGAGACAAACATCCCCGTCACTCCCTTCTCCTTCTGCGATAAGCCAGAGGGAAACTCACTGCCCCCGGCGCTGTCCGTCCCGATCCGTGACGGCCCCGGGCACAAGCCCCG
>WEKX01004808.1:52356-73331 GCA_013390025.1 Pitta sordida
CAGGCGCGCGGCCGCCCCGCCCCAGGCCGGCGGCGGGGGGGGAGGGGCGAGGCCCCGGTGAGGGGTCGGGTGCTCGTGGGGATAACGGGGCCCGGCTGCGGGTCTGTGTGGGACCCGTGTGCCGGCTGCGGGCTGGGTGCTGCTCAGGGAGCACATCGGGGCTGCTTTAAGTTAAATAAAAAGCTGCAAACATAGACGCCAGTGCAGTTTTTCTCGCGTTTCTGAAGGTTCGCTGGGATCGCTGGTGAAGGGTGTTTGAGTCGCCACATGCTGCTGTTGTGAGGTGGATCAGCACACCTCGGGGTTTGAACAGCCGCTCATTAGCCTGGCTGGTGCCAAGCAGGGTGCCCATTGCCCGCAGATACGTAATTACGGTATTTCTTAGCCTTTCTCTCATTTCAGTCCTAAGTAACATAAGTCACTATTTTTTTTTCCTTTTTCCTGAGTGTCGCTAATATTTTTCAGTTACATACTGGTTAGCTGATAAAGGCTAAAAATAAACGAGCGCTTAGTTCTCTAGGAAACACTTAGTAAGCAAATGGTTAACGTGGTACACGGAGATAAAAGTTGTGCTCAGAGGAAGTCACAGCAGTGTGTCAACTGACAGGAAGTTGCAGAGGGGCTTTGGCGAGGAGCGAGGGTGTGGAGGAAGCGCCCGCCTTGTGTCTGCGGGGCACGGAGAGAGAGGGGAGACCGAAGGCTCCGAATGAGTGTGTGGGAGACAGCAGAGCTCCGAGCACAGCCGAGGAGTGACCGGTGGGATGAGCTGCCCTTGGCAGGGGAGGCTTCGTCTGGATTCGAATCATCCAGAGAGTGATGCGTTTAAATATAGTCTTCTTTTACAGTGTTGCTCCCGAATCTCAAATGTCATAAAATCGCTTCCAGAGCCCAGACAAATCTCTTGGTGTTTTACAACTTAAACCCTTGTGCAGTACTTTGGTAATGAAGCCCTGTAAGTGACAGATAACCCAAGAGTGTTCTGGCTGTGAGAAATCAAGTCCATCAAAACCAGTCCTTTCTCAGGGGTGGAACCTATGCAGGACAACAATCATTAATGAGAGATGTCAAAATAGATAAAATACAGCTTCTCAAGTAAAAATCACGAGAGCATCTCATGCAGTTATTAGCTATGTAGCACGTTTACTCACCAGATAGAAAACCATTTGTGCCCTTAGTCTTTTTTGTCGGTAGATATTATTATCACCATCCAGACATATTCAGAGGGAAAGAACAACAATACGTATATCCTCTGCCCTCACAACTTTCTTCAGTGAACTAGTTTAATTACAAATAACTAACCATGTTCCAAGAACAGATGAGTGTCATTACCGTAATAATATTTTACAGTGTGCCTTTAATTGTGCTGTATTTTACAGGCACGGGGCAAATCCTGTTCTTTGCTATACAGCGAGAAAACAGGAAAGGGCCTTTGGGAGTCTGAGTGAATCTCGTGCAGGCAGATCCTGGCATTTTGAATTCATACAGGGGTATCTGGAAAGTTGTATTTTGAAAGAAATAGATACATAAATATATACACATATGGTGTGTTGAATATAGACATGCTTGATCATTGTAACTAGAAGAATTAGGCAATTAGGATCCATTCTAAGCAAGAGGATGAGTGTTCTCTTTTCCCAACTCCTTTAGCCACATAGTTTGAATGTAAATTGAGCCCTTGACTTTGGATTTTCCTATGAATCATCTAGCTAATCCTCAACACAATTCTTAAACCAGCTTTACTCATATCAGTCTGACTGGCAAATAGCAGTTGCTGTGTTTGTTAAGCACACTCATACGGTACTTTACCGGGCTTGTTCTGCTCAGCTTGCTAAGAGTTTCATATATGCCTAATAGCTGACAGTCACCCAAGCAGTGGAGCAAGTGTGAAGTTCACAGAATCACAGAATGTTCTGAGTTGGAAGGGACCCACAAGGATCATCGAGTCCAACTCTTAAACGGCACCACTGCCTCCCTGGCAGGAATCAAACCCCAGTCTCTGGCGTGAGAGACAGGGACACTCGCCACTGTACTCAAGTTATCCCTATAGTAAAGCAACTCCCCAGAGAACCAGGGATACGGGTGAAATGCGAAGGGGAGGTACAGCCACAGTACTGTTGTGCTGAATAGGAACTACACAGGTGCATCTACTTTCTTTAGTGGGCCTACCTGTGTCCAGTGTTGACCTAGAATTTTTAAAAGAAGAAGGTCAGATACTCAGCCACCTACTTACTGAACAAAAGCCACAGGAGACCTGCTTATGCCCCTAAACCTTAACCAAGGCACTTGTTCTTTGCGCTGTAACTTCTGTCTCCCAATTTGCCAGTTGCCTGCCTGTACAAAAATCTCTTATTTCAATGACCAGTGTTTAGTTGGAGGTAGTTCAGTGTGCTCATCACTAACACAGTAAGCTGCCTGATAATATCATGGCTCTTGTGAGAAACAAGAAAGAATAGAAATTATCCTCTGATGGAAGATGAGGAGGACAGTATTGACAGATCTTGTAAAAAAGTTCTGTGGAATTAGTGGGGCAGTAAAGTAGAGGTTGATAGATTATTTGGGGGAAAAATAGTTTTTTAAAAATTATTTTTAAATAAAAACTTGGCATGGTGGCTTTTGGTTATCTCCATATAAGTTTTCTAACTTTGCCTACATTGCTTTGACTGGGGCTGCATGGGTTTTGGAATGAAAAATGTGGCACTATGTGCATTGCAGTTTCATTACTGCCGAAATACAACCATCTCTGGGACAGAAGGCAGAACTGACTTGTGCCTGCAAAACCGAAACTTAAATGGATATGTGGTGCCAGGGAATGTTGCGCTGTCTGCATGCCAACTAGCTGTGAGCTTTTCTAGAAATTTGTCCTGATGGGGAAAAAATGTCACTTGGTCAACCTAGGAGGATGCTTTGCTTTCAGAGAGGGAGCAAAGTTCTCGTGTTTTAAGGTGAATGAGCTCAACTGAGGTGGGTGAACAGAGCTCAGAGACTCAGTTGTTCCAGCAAGGGAATGCTTACTAGATCAGAATGTGCTTTGGATCATAAAGCACAAGGGAAAATTTCTTCAACGCTGAAGAAAAATATCTGTTATTTTTGAGACATTGGCATATGAGATATTTTTATCATTCTTCATCCTTTTGTTTGGTGTTTCTCCATATGCAGAAGATTTAGTCACGCAGAGTGGGAATACCTGTCTGTCTGAATAGCACCTTGAGATGTTTCAGGGATGTGTCTTCCCCTGCAGATTTGATGCGATTTCTCTGTGTCTTCGTATCTGTTGATACAGCTTCAGCCTGAAGTTTTTCAGCTGATAATTATCAGTTCTACTAGTTCGTCATCTTCACTTCTGACATAGCTTCCAATATTTGGTTCTATTTCTTAACCTGTCTTCATTGCATCTTCGTGAAATACGTACTGCCATTTGCTAATCAAAGTTGTTTGGACAGTGGTTTAATCACAAGCCTGACTGAAACTTAACTTCAAGGTCTTTTTCCCCAACTTTTCTTCTCTTTCATTATGTTTACCTCATTGTTGAGGGAAGTTCTCTGTCACTGTGCTCATCTTCCTCCTCCAAACTATCTTGAATTACAATGCTTTTTCTTATCTCTTAGGGATGTTCCATGACTCTTCAAATTTATCTCCAAAATCTCTTACTAAGCTAACCCTTTTCCTTATCCTTGGTCAAAATCTCATTATTTGTTCATATAGTCCGTCCTTTATCTTGTGATTTGTCTCCCTCCCTACTCTGTGATAATGGCTTTGAGGAGCAAAATTTGCCTTTGTTTTTCTAAGCTGGGGAAGAACAGCAATGGACACTACTGCAATTTAAATTGTAAATGTCAGCATTTATTTACAGGGGTCTAATTTTTTAATCTATTCTTCTGTCTTTGAGAGACTGCTATTATATCACTGCAGTTACTTCAGATAAAGTGAGGAATAGCTGTTTCACAATATAGCTGTTGTGAAAGCACAGTACTCTGAATTGCAGAGGGATTCCAGAAAATGCCCCAAGCCCTGGAATTTAAACTCTTCAAAAGTGAGGATTCATTTGGTAAAAGGAAGAGCCTACTTTATTTCAAAAGTTATTTCAAATTGCTATGGAGAAACAGCTAATCAAGTAAGGAACAAGATTGTCACAGCAACTAAGTGTTTTAAAAGTGTGAATGGAAAATAATGTATCCACTTGGAATCACTTCCAGAGAAGGAAGGTACTTACCTGAGGCAGAATCTGTCTGGGACAGGAGTGAACACTTCTCTCATAAAACCGCAAAAGTCACACAAATGTTTTCACAATTTCAAAGCTTCAGAAGTTTTACCTCCCTGCTTTTCCATGAGAACAGTTTAGCAGCACATGATCCAAAAAGAAGGTTACTACCTCCTGAATCACCAGCTCCTGTGATAACGTGATAGTTCTTCAGAGTCTTCCATAAAAGGACCGAGTGCAACGGCAGTTAACTGGTGATGATGACTGATACATTCACAATTTAAATAATATGTCAGTATGGAGTTGTAAGCAAACAGTTTGCTTGTTTATAATTCCACACTATTCCTGAGAATGTCCTTCTCACCACGTTATCAGATATTATAGAATAATGCATTGAGCGGAATAGAGCAGCCTGAGTGAAGACCACACTGGATCCACATTGGTACATAGTGCCCTTCAAGTACAAGCAAAGTGGGTGCTTTGGACTCTGCTAGAACATGAAAGTGCAGGATTTTCACATTTAGCAATACTTGCATTTAAAATATATATTCACTTCTGGTTCGTTTCAATATTAATACAGGAGCAAATATATTTGATAATGACAGGTCTAAAAATGCTCAGTGGTTTTGTCCTGCTTCTTCGAGCCACAGAATTATATCCAAATTAACACAGCAATTTGCACTGACATATAAATGTAGACATGACTTCTCTTTGCTTCCTTTTTATTTCCATCCACCTCAGAATCAAGCCTTAATTAACACAATCGACCAAAAGCATTCACAGGGAAAAAAGTGTTTGCATTAGCAGTTCATTAGTTTTGGTACTCAATTTAGTTAGTGAAAAAATTATACAGCCCAGAAAGGAGAATTTATTTCATAACTTTGTGAGGTCGTTTTCTTCTCAACTTTCTGTGTACATGTGGCCTTGTTGTGCCATGGAAGTTGTTGCTGAAACTACAATCAGGAGAGAGGTCTTAAAGAAGATAGTTAAAGTCTACATCAAGAAATAAACATGTTCCTTGTCTTTCAAAGCTAGCCAAAAAGCAGGTTAATTTTTTCCCTTCTTTCCCCCTGTTTTTTTAAAGAATGCATTATTCTTTGGTGTACTTATTTCTTAAGAAGTCCATAAATGCCAAAACACTCAGTCATTTCATTAAGGTGTTTACCCAATCCAACTATATACGTATATTATGGTTAGAAGGTAGTATTTCAGTGAAATTTTGTATCTTCTAAATAATCAATGTAATAACAGGAAAATGTTGACAAGCAGGATGATTTTGAATAAATGCATATATTCAAACTATCTCCAAATAAGTTGTTACCTTTGCTACCAGCCGTGGCTCACAATCTGATCACAGAAAATTTTGACATTTCTTCATGTTATATGGGTGCAGTGGCACTGGACCTGTGCAGAGACATGTTTATGCCCCACTCTGTCTCCTCTTGCTCCCTCTCATCACACCTGGCAGCTTGTTTGCTTCACTTTAACCCTCTTTCAGCATGGTTTATCAGTTCCACTAGTCCCTTGCTACTCAGGGTTCGCCACTTGCGGCTTCAATACATCACAGGTCTTTTCCCTCACGTTTTTTTTCTCTGGCTTTGCTGCCTTTAGGGTATTTGCTGTATTTACTGTACGTACCGCTACTTCACAGATTTCACCTATCGCGACATGTTTCTGGAACCAATCCCCTGCAATATTCAAGCGATTACCATAGTAGGCCTACAACTTATTTACCCCTTTCTGCTGACCCCTACCTTCAGAAGGACTCGGGTTAAATCCCTTCTTGTTCCCTAATTGTCGTGAGGGGCTGAATAGGTTATTTGTGCAATAGATTTATTTTATGAATACTTTCATTTTATTACTGCTGTACTGTGCCGTTCTGCTGAACTTCAAATTGAAGACTTCATAATATCCTATTCCCATGAGATATCTGTGTGCTTATATTCAATTTTTGTCAATAAAAATATGCATTTGAAATAAAAATGCTGTCCTTTCCAAACGTTTCTTAGAAATTCAGAAATGCTTCAGGGTCCCAAGTCTTTTAACTGCCTCTGGATCACGCAGAATCTTCTGTTACAACTTCGAGCAGCATAAAACTGATTATAATTTGTACTCTAGACAGGATTTTAATATTCAGAGGAGACTGGGTGAAGAGGAGCCCTATGAATCACTACCAAGATAGGGACAGAATGGAAGCTGTTGCCCTGGCATTGCATTTCCTTCCATGAAGATGATACTCCTGTTGCCCTGGTGTTGTGTTTCACATGCTAAGGTGATACTCCATGGGCTGTGCTGGTTGTGCAGCCTGTTTGTATGTACCGTTTGGCATTCCCAGATTCAATTCAAGTGAAAGAAGGCATGGGGCCATGATCGTAATGATGGAACATAAAAAAAAAATTCTGACTTATTTTAATAGTGTTGCCGCTTGAGTTGTTGGTTTTCCTCTCTGCTTTTCCTAGTTTGGGGGGGGNGGTGGTTTCCTACATTTTTCCTTTTCCTTACCCTCTTCCTTAAAAAAATCATCAAATTATGTGAGTTTCAGACTCCAGTGAGGACACAGTGAAATGAAGTAATGAATTTCATGCTGTCTTTCTCTAACTCCTATAATTTTGTCTAAGGTTTGTTGTATATGTATAATCCCATTATTTTATAAAACAGCAACTTTACCCTTCTCCCCCTCTTCTCTTTATCTTTTATCTTGTCTCCTTTTCTGCTTTAACACTGTAGTTTGAAGATTGCAAGTTAGTTGTAGGGTGGAGTTGTGTGATATAATCAACTTCGAAATAGTGTTTAAATTTCCTTTCATCCACTACTATGCTGAGATTTACACTCAGATATCAGTATTTACTTTTTATTTTGGTCATTTTTTGTGCCTGAAGTGTTACAAGAAGAGAGGACTGTGGCTTTTTTTCTGAAAACACTCTTAAATTAGCACTATGTTATTTAATAATTCTGATACATAACAGTGGATTCAGAGAAAAAGCAGTGCCTTGGAAATAAGAGTAATTTTATAGCCAGTTCTTGTGAATAGCTTTTTATCATTTAAGTGATTTTTGTTGTGTGTCTCTGTCTTTGGGCATTCAGTAATGGAGGAAAAGTCCTCAGGGGGTAATCCTTCCTTTAATAGAAGTTCTGAGGCACTTCAGATTTTCCCAGGTTAGCCCATTTCCTGCTTACCCTGTATCTGCCCTGTTCTAGGCATAATGTGTTGTATTTTAGTTCCCAGAAACATTCTGTGCATGATTTAGCCTGTTCATGAAGCCTGGGACTGCAGTACACAGGCACGTGGACTCCACAAAGTGACCAGAATCGCTCACAGTATTTAATGTACAGAGAACACCGAGTGGCAACAAGTCACTGGGCCAGTAATTCTCAGAATTTTCCATAAACAGGATTTCTACTCATCTAGACAGAGTGTGATAAGATGTCTCCCTCAGATTACACCCTAAGAAGGGCAGTCAGTAGGGAGTCCTTGCCACATGTATGACACCTATGTTGAAAAGCTGAGCATGTACTTGTCCAAGTTACACGCTGGAGATACTATATTTTAAGAACTCTGTGGTAAGCTTCCTATGCACAACAGAGTCATGAACCATTCTGTCATATAGATGCCTGTGTACATGTTACAGCTCATTTCAGGTTTGTTAGTATATGTCCGAGGCAGCTTGGTCCATAATTAAGAATCTTAAGCACCGCTAATAAATCTCAGCCCCATTTTCTTTCAGAGTATATCAGTGGCAAAAAGCTTGCCAGCTGAACCTTATATGGAAACTGTAATTTCCCTTAAAGACAATTAAAAACATGTCATGTATCCATTGTCCTGTGGTTTGGTATCAGTATCACATAAAACAGATTTCATGTAGTTACATGGAATTTGTAAGATGGACAGATGAACCTTAGTTCTGCCCTGCTATATAAGCAGTCACATAATGTATATACATATATGAAGTACAAAACTTATCAAAGAATTTTGGGAAATACATCTCCAAAGTGAAATTGATTTGGTTAATTGCTTACCCACACACTTAACAAACATATACATGTAGGCAAAAGAAAACAAATGGGCATTTTTGATATGCCAGTTTCCTAGTAATATGTCCACAGTCTAATAGGGTATAAGTGACAGCATTAGTAATATTTGGGCAAATGCACTGTACCTATATACATGTAAACACATGGTTAGAATTACTCTGGGAATCCTATATTTGAATTTTCACAGTTCTTGCCATGAAATGTTTGACCTTCATGATGTATTAGCATACAGATTTTTTTAAAATTTAATATACTGATGAAATTGGGGCAGAGAATACAGCTGACTGCCTCTGAGCCCTCAGGCTCCTGATTATCTCAGGATAACTGTGCCTTCCTGGAGTTGCTCAACCGCGGCATTAACAGTCTTTACTATGAAGAAAGCAGCATTAGATAAACATCATTCAGAAGGGTATCTCTAATTGTTTGAGCCTATGGAAATAATTTGCCTCAAGCATCAGGAGTAGATGGGTGTGGTTTTCAGATCATCAGGAAATATCTTTCACTAGTATCAGCTCGGTGCTGTGTCATCCTCTTGTTTTAATTGACACTGAGTGTATCACTTACTCATTCTAACATATTTACTAATCTCAATTAGGTCACAATAGTTAAATGTCAATATTTTCATAGCGGCTTTATAGGCTAGGGAGTTACCTTCTTTTTTTTTTTGAGTTTGAATACCTCATGCAGAGACAGTAAAAGACATTTATTTATGCCCGAGCATTGGCTACTGCCAGCAACAGCTGCCAGCAACTGAGGGTGGCACTGTGAAGATGCAACACTCAACAGAGGCAACCCAGTAGGTATCTTCACTCCCCAGGAAGCTGCCATCCTTGTGCTTGCAGTCGTTATATCAACCGATCCAGGGAGCCAGGAGCTCCTGAGCCGTACAGGGCCACCACGTGCATTCAAACCTGGACAATACCTCCACTGCAGCAGGGGACCTTGAGGTTGTCCTCTCTCTGTTGTTGACAGGGAGTGTTTCGAAGGTGACCTCCTTTGCCTCTCAGCTTCACATCTTCAGTATACATGTATTTTTTCTATTTAACACATCCACCATTTTGTCCTCCTGCATATGTCACCTCAATTTTCATATAAATGTCCTGCAATTTCCCTGCTTAAGTGCAGAGACTGTGCACTCGGTGCCAGTACATCTGAAGGTCACAGCTTGTGTAATTGCCAGCACAGAAAATGGATATATGTATATACCATATATGAAACTTGGTGAGATAGAAATGTTGGGATGCTTGCAAAGTCCACCTGGAAGGTCTGTCTTATAAATGAGGCCACTATTCCAGTAAATTACATCTATTTCTGCTGTGTAAAACTAGGGAAAGTTTGGTTTCCTGGGACCTTGCTGTCCTTCCAGATTAATTGCATCCAAATTAAATAGAAGGTCCTGGTATTATACTGGCAGTATCAGCTGGTCCTGTTTCATTTACTGATACACAAATTCTGTTATAGTTCCCCATGAATGACAAATGATGACTGTTCCTGGTTATGCTGGGATCCATCTGAATACAATAAAAATCAAAGTCATTCTAAGGCAGAAAGGAAGGAAAATATAGTTTGATTGTTGATTACTTTTTTTTTCTGGGTAGTTTTACATTAACCTGTCCTCAGAATTACTTCATTATTAACAATTTGGGTATTGATAGACTATCTAGACTTGGCATCAGAATCTATGTCTAGGCTACTTTTGATAACACCGGTTTTGTTTAAAACTTCTTTCTTTTCTCCAGGGAATTTGGTTTGAACTGCTATAGCTTCTTTTATTATTTCTCAAGTATTTATTCGTATGTGCCTCACACTATCATACTCTATGTCAAAGTATCCATCACTGCCTTGTGCATGTATGTATCAATTCACATAAATACACTAATATTTGTCATTTTTTTATACCACGCACATTATTGTAACAGCGTCCACATACCTATAACACATGCAATTATTATCTAGGGATATGTAATAATAATAACTGCAACTGTGTATAGATATATGTGGCAAGAAAGATTATAAGAGGATTGTAACAGTATGCTTGCTTCTACTAATGGCACTTATTTGTAAGGAGAAAATTAACCAAAATAACTGTAGTGGATTACGTGTGCCTTAAACAGTAGTTGTCCTGGAATTAGCATTGTAATTAAAATTCATACCTTACTTTATTCTAGAGAAATGTTATGAGGTACAGAAACCTCCTCTTTATTACTAAAAGGTTCCCCACAAGTTGCAAGACGTATGTTGTGAGCATGTATCTGCAGGCAGAAGTTGCTGTACTTTTTACAAATACACCACAGTGCCACAGAAATGTGTTAATACTTCTGCTTTGACGCTGTGGTTTGTGAACACTGACAGCTTCTAAAGCATCTCCTCTTTCCAGAGCAAACACTCACAAATCTGCCGAAGGAAGAGATAAATAGCTAGACTTCCATCCCAGCCTGCTTCCACTCTTCTGAACAGCTCATTCAGTAGCACTCGGCTTTACAGACATTTTATCCTGAGGCTTTTATCGCTGACAGGAAGTGGGGACATGATTTCCTCGTTCTCACTCCCCAGGTTGTACATAGATCTTTTGCCAAAATAGGCTGTAGTCCTGTGTCAGCAGCGAGCACCAAACAGGCCATAGCTACAACAAACAGAGAAAGATTAATATTAATAACAACCTCAGCTGTTCTCAAGATGAGATAGATGCATGAAGTCATGGGTATGCTGGTTGCAAAATTATGATATGTGAACTTGTTTAAGTGATACAAAGTAATCCCTTATAATTATACCAATGAAAATTGGAAGGATGGCAGACCATGCACTTTTGCGTCACAGATATTGGCTGCGAAGCTTTAAGGTCTGGAAATCATTTGTTCTGTCATAAAAAAAATAAAAATGTTTCTATTAGTTCAAAGTTTAGCATTTAATGATACCCACATTCTATGCAACACGTAGTCCTCTATTTAAACAAGTTGACTGCCTGATCACATATTTACAACCAAGCTATAACTTCCAGAGTTCTGAGTGCACAAGGAATGCATAATGAGATTTTGGGAGGCTCAAATCTACATCTCACAGCTGCCTTGAGTATTTCTGAACAATATATATTCCTAAGGCTTCCTCCCAGCTCAGATGGAGAGGAAAATATATTAATTAAGGGTGCTATGCCTGTTCATACCAGCCAGAGATCCAACCTAATAGTTATATGTAGTCCACAATAGAAAGAAGAGTCTTGATGGAGATCTCCAGGATACGTGTGCTAATTATCTTGAAGATAATTGCTGGGTTCAATGGTGGGAGATGATGAGTACTCTTTACTCACACAGGAACCTGTGGGCCAAGTGTAAAATAGTCTTGACTGTGTTCCTGCTGGCTAATAAAGTGTAAACATGAGAGTCACAGATCCTCAGCAATGCTAATGAAAAAGTCCTATATGAAAATTGCATATATATTAACCAGCAGCTGTTTTGAGCAGAGCAGGAGTTTTCATATTTATATGGATAGCCAAAAGGGATGCAAGAAACTGGCTGTTGGATTTTAAGTAATGAAAACTTTATCCCTTTCTCCTGCCCTGTAATGGTAATCTAATAGTTATTTCTATGTTTCTCCTATCCGTGTTTTCTATCCAAAGCTTTCCCTTGCAATCCCCTGAATCTGCTGAAAGGATTCCTCTGGACCAGAAGACAACCTGGCAATATGGCCCATTGTGGTCATCCTGCAAATCTTTTGCCTAAGCATGGCAGAAGACCTCAGTATATTTATAGCATTAGTGCCACATGCTCATCCCTTGCTTGTAGAAGAGTTGTGCTCACTCTGAGATCAGGCTGTTGAGAGCCTTGACCCTGATGTTCTGATAGAAATCTGTCCTGAGTTACACAAAGAACGTGCTATCCACCTTTTCTTTTCTCTTTTCTCCAAATATGCATTTTTGGCTTTTTGGTATTTTGTCTTCTTTAAAGGGACTGAACTGCTAGTAATTAATGGATTAATGTAAGGTCCTGTAAAAGACTGGACTATTTGCGCTAATGGCTCAATCAGCAGTGTGCCTTGCTGACAAGGTGCAGGGTGGCCACCCAGGCCAAGTGCTGAAGGTGTGCACATCAGTCACCTCAGGCTACAAACTAGGTGTTCGATAGGATAAGGAAAGAGGCAACTCCCGAGGGGTGGGGTATCCTTTCCTCTTCCTTACACAGATGACTCTTCTGTGATAACTTGACTCTCCAAGTATCCAGTGACTCACAGTATTACATCAACCAGTGTAGAACTCCTCATCCCAGAGGAGGCACTGGAGATTCTCACCTGAACCTGAGCAAATACAACCCTGAGTTTCAGGGGTTCTCCCACCACCCAGGGCTTCCATCAACCCCTTGATAGATCTGGACTGTGCACACCACTTCTACCAACGAACATTGAAATCGCAACAACCAAGTTTCGTTGCTGGATTTAACAGGTGTCTTGTGGGTTCTTCCAGTTGCCTGGGGGGACCACAGCCCTGATCCAACTGCCTGTACTAATGCCACAGCCTCCTTCCATCATCTGCCACTATCAAATCCCAGCTATCCACCATTTCCTGCCAGTGCTGACTCTCCAACCGTTCCTGGCAGGTTTTCTGGGCATGGGGGAAGCAAGTCACATGGAAGAATGGTCATCCTATCTTTGTCCTGTGGCCACATGTTTTTTCCAGGTCACCGTCTGCATTTGGTCTGGTGGGCAAGGTTTGGGAAGTTTCTCATCACCAGTTGGTTTAACCCATTTTATCAGTATTGTCAGTAGCATTTCTTCTTGATAGAGTTATTTTTTTGCCTACCTCAGGATGTTTTTGGTCTCTCTCTCTCTGTTTTGGAGAATCCAGGGATATTGCATCTGAAGGAGGAGACTTCTGTCCAAGGACTCCACCTTTCCAAATTGTCTCAAACCAGACAAGATCCTACCAGGACTTCATCGGGGAGAACCAGGGCAATGTTGAGCTGTGTGTCCAAAGCGATTACTATGAGGTCCATTTGATTGCCTTCCTCAGTGCCTAGGGAAGCGAAAGGTATAGCAGAGAGCTTCCCAGGCTGGGGCCCCAAGGCCAGGCACAAGGGTGTGAGCCAGCTTGGGTAGCCCAACCAGATCAGAGGCCAGCAGCTACAGTTTGCTGGGTGACAGCCTTTCCTTCTGGCCTTCTGGTTGTCCTGCTCTGCTGATGGGATATAGTCCATAGTTTTAAAATTGCTTTAAAGCTGGCTGTTAGTGATCATGAGGAGGGGAGCATAGTCTTCAATCCCCACCAGGTTTGTCACTGAGTCTGGCCATACCACAGAATCACAGAATTGGAAGGGACCCATGAGGATTATTGAGTCCAACTCCTAAGTGAATGCCCATACAGAGATTGAACCCACAACCCTGGAGCCATGAACACCATGTTTTATCTATCTGAGCTAATCTCAGGGTCATGTCATCATTTTTTTTTTTTTATTTTTATATAATCTAACTCCCTATCCCATCATCCCATTATCTAGACCATGTCAATAAGTTCCTCATTCACTCTTTTCTTAAACACCTCCAGGGATGGCAACTCCACCACCCCCCTGGGCAGATCATTCCACTGAGGGATCACTCTCTCTGTGAAAAAGCTCTTCCTGACATCCAGTCTAAACCTCCCCTGCCGCAGCTTAAGGCCATGTCCTCTTATTCTGGTGCTGGCAGCCTGAGAGAAGAGATTCACACCCACCCGACTACAACCTCCCCTCAGGTAGTTGTAAATAGCAATGAAGTCTACAGGTTAATAGTCCTTCATAATGAATGTACATGGAGATCAGAACCTAAATTTATTAACTGAACTGCATAAAACATATCTCCTTCTCTACCGTGCACATTTAAAGAGATCTGGCAACAAGTTAAATATGGCCTCCAAAATACTTTCTGTTCCTCTGGGATCATGCAGCACCTCTAAAGTCCGTCTGTCATTCTCCCAATCTGTTTTGCACAGAGCTGATACCTAGCAGCAGTTCTTCCAGGATGGTACATGTCACCGATAGGTCCTCTTGCTGCTCTGTTTGTCTTGAACTTAGTCTACCAGCAACCTAAGCAGATTTGCCATTAAGAAGTAAATGGAGTATAAGGTGATATATATCACTAGAATTTCAGGAAAATTTACAAATACCTAAATAAATCTGCATTGCAAGAGAAATGGAGCTCTTAATTATTTACAGTTCATCACCTGCTTGGGACAGTAGAGCTTTGTGATTTATTAAAAGCTTACTTTATTTTGAATTTTGTTTCCAACTTTTACTGTTATATCAGCCTTCCCTATATGTCTTTCAACCCCAGAGTCAGCAAACAGCTCTGCCCTGCAGATGCAGTTTTAGGAAATGCCACAATCCTGTTACAACTAGATGTTATTGAAAGATAAGGCTGTACCTTGGGCAGAATTCTTCCCTAGATTTACTATGTGGGAAAAATATGCAGATGGTCACAACTTTTCAGTACCTCCTCCACTGTAGTGGGAAGTTAGAGCTGAGTCCGTTTCTTTCCCAGTGAGGATATAGACCTGCTGCTTCATGCAATAAAAAGAAATACGTATTCTCTGTACAAGACCTTCCTTTATTTTTTTACCAGAGTATCACAGGAAGGTCAGATGAAACCTGGCCCTACAGCATTTAATCTGACTCAAATTTTTTGTATGGCTTCTTTCATGTAAACAGTGCAGTAAAGCCCTTTTCAGAACAAAGGAGTATTTGAGAGGCCTACTAAAGATAGGTTCACTAGATTCACATAGGGCCAAATTCTGTCCTTCAGGATATACCTTTCATTAGGAGTTAGATCAGGCATCTGGGGATTGGAAATTATCTTTTAATGCAGTCATATCAAAGAGATTCCATTTGACAGTTTTCTCATTTCTTTCCACAATTAGAAATGCTAGCAAAAGCCCTAGAACAAGTTTGGTTTTCCTTTGATTTAGTTCATGTCTCAAGCTTGTTGCTTAATTTTTAAAAAATTCTGTATAACCATAGGAGAGCTCTATTTCTTTTGGCAACTTGCAATTTGCTCGTTTGCCTCTTCTGCCTTTGCTCTTCCACATAAACCAGCTCTTCAGTTTCAAACTATTCCTTGGAAGAAGCAACATTACAGAATGAGAAGGAAGATGTTGTTCCAGGAACGAACCCACATGCTGGCATTCATAGCACAAGGTCAGTCTCTGAGCTAGCTGGGCCTTCCTTGCAAAGATGTGTATGGAGGGTGGGAATGTTTTAGTGTGTTACACAAATGAGATGGGAAGTTGGGAAGGCGAATGGTGTCAGCAGGACAAAAAGAGATGAGGCAAATCTGCAGTTAAAATGTCCATCAATGTGCTAACAGCACTAGGCAGCAATGTACTGTCAAACATACCACAACAACTATTCTGCTTGTTGGGAGATGTAGAAGAATGGAATGCAGAAAGTGTCTAGAATCATATGCTTTCCATGAACAACATCTTCCACTGAAAACATCTTACATTGGAGACAGAATACTAAATGGGATGGATCATTAATTTGCCTTAGTGGGACATTTCTGCTGCATTAAATTAGGGCCTGATATTTGAAAATATTATTGTTTTTCATAGCACTTGGATTGTAGTAACAGTCAAGAATCAAATTAAATAACCAAAAGCCACATTTGTCCTAGTTTTTTATTGCCACAAATGTGTTTCTGTCTGGTCGGTGTTAATTTTCAGAATGTCATATAAGTATAGGAACCTCAGTCTATATTTCTTGAGGGGGAGGGGTGTGCATCTAAAAGCCACTGCCTGAAGGAGGACAAGAAGGGAGAATGAGAGAGCTCGAAATGGGTAATTTACTAGATATGGACTTGTTTTTATAAAATCCCAGATTTATTTTCTGATTTTTTAAGGAAAAATCTATGTTTTATTTCAGGTAGAGGGTGTTTGTGTCTGACACAGTGAGTTTTTTCAGGCTCATATTCTCTTATCAGTTTGATTTACCTCACTTAATCCCTTTGGAAACTATATCTGACCTAATTTTTTCAGCAGTGACTCTTATGACAAGAGCAAATAATAGGGGTGACCCTGTGCATTCCTGCCATATCTCTTTCTCTGTAATGTAGATCATTCTAGTTTCAATTCACATTCATCTGTGAAGAGACAAAGTCAAAGATCAGTTCAAAACAGCTGATACATTCCTGCAAATTCACATTTGGCAATACTGTAAGTAAGTAAATACTGCCAACACGTATTGATTGCTTTTTCTGCTTCAGCCAACAGACCTAAAGTCATCTGCCAAGTATTTGTTTTATGTAAATGACATCTCATATTGCCTGATGTATAAGATGCATCAATTTACTGTGAACCTCACCTGCTCTGAAAGTGTTGCTGGCTCTGTAGGGGATCCTGCTCTTTTTGACAACAGCTATTGTGATTTCCTCTTTAATCCAAATTTAGTAGAGAAAGAGACTGCTAATAGTGAGACTTCCAGTTATGTCTGTTTGGCGTGTTTTAGGGAGCTGTCTGTCTCTGGATTTGCTGTAACACTGCAAGGTGGAAACATTATAAATTGCTTTTCTCTCTCTTGGGCCACTATTATTTTTCTGTGTACATACATGTACTTGTGTATGAGAGTTTGGGTATGTACTTGTGCATGAGCGTGGAATCTGATAAGATGCCTTAAAATCTATTCTGTTAATAGGCCAATAGGCCTTCTGTGTTGCTCCTGCTGCAACCAGCAGCCAAACTGCCCTCACTGCTTGTGGTGGGCGTTGGAGAATGCTCAGAATTCAACAAGTGTCTGCTGGCTCAGGTGCTTTTTTATCCCTTACAAAGGCAAGCCTGCAGTGTGGAGGAAAGTATTCTGTGCTCCAAGTAGCAATATTCTAGCTGCTGAGGGAGAAGTTCTTTTGGATTCAATGACAGATGGGGGAAAAAAAAGTGTTCTGAAGAAGATTTTTCCTTTTGCATAAAACAGTCTGTTTTACAAAAGAACTGTGGAGCTGGATACTGTTGCATCATCTAGATATGGAAGCAAAGGCAAGAAAATATTTTACATAGTTTTATTGTACTTACAAGAATTATAAAATAATTACTCCTTTTACTGTGATGAGTTCTAATATGTCCAGTATCAAAGTCCTAGACATTACAGAAACATGGCAGAGACATACCCTGCTTTAAGAAGGACATAGGCTATTTCAAGAAGTGGAAATCCATTATTGCTGGTTTTGACATGACATTAGAGGTTATTGTGATGACCTGTATGAATAAACAAAGTCAATAAAGCAATAGGAATACCTCACTTTAGCAGCAACTGCTGCATGAAGTAATATGTTTCAGAATCCTTTACCAGACTGAAAGGTATACAGTGACTTATAAATGCTTTCACTACAGTTCTTTTTCTGCTCTGATCATTAACCATCTCAAACTCTCGTTTAGCTTACTGTTATGAGGAAAATTGTGCCACTTGTATTGCAGAGCTGCAGTATGATGGGGAAACGTCAGACCTTTCCTCCTCTCACCAAACTCTTTCTCAGTGCCTCTGCGTAGTGGCAGCAAAGGAAATTAGCTTAATAGCTCCTGGCCTAGAGAGTATTTGATGGTATTGAGAATTATGGTATTATTTGATGGTACTGAGAATTGCCCATCTGGGAGAGCTGCAGGGAAAGGCTTGAACACCATCCTTTCACCTCACCTCAAACTTTTTCTGTTCCCCATTCCCAAAGTACGGGCTTGAACGAGGAGATATTGAACTCCATAATGACATTCTTATTGATGGGATCAGTATACCTCAAATAAGGGAAATATAATCTTCAATTTAAATTTTTTTTGTGTTGCTAAAAGCCTGTTTTTTATTTTATTTTTAAATAAAGAGAAACTGAGACAAAAAGGAACAGAAGCATGTGCGACAGAAGTTCAAGGCTTCAACAGAGTGGTCTTCCTCCATTTTTATGCAGGGGAATATGGAAGTTCTCATGTGGGGTCTTTGTAATACGATGGATGGTGCAAACTGCCAATTGACTGTTTCAAACAAGCTTACAGCTCTGCAGTTAGAGGGCTAATGGGGAAGGGATTATTACCTGCTCTTGGATCTCAATTATGCAATTTTTGTCTCTGGTCTTCTGTGAAGCAAGAACTTTGAAGAAGAAATGAAATTTATTAGTTACATTATGAATGTGGCTGATGTCTTATTGCAAATGAGGTATTTACTAAATAGAAATGCTTTTAAAACAAAGAGTATAATTCTTCACTGTCCCTTCAGGACAAACAACTGGGGAGCAGTGATTACAGGAATCCTTTAGGTCATGCAAATCAAACTCCAGCAACAATGCTCTGAGAAGGGAAAGTCAGACTATCCTAATAAGACATAATGATAAAGCATGATTAAAATGACCTGGAAGAAATTACCAAGTAGGGATCAAGAAGGGCTAAGAAGGACAAGCTGATCATGGAAATGTATTTTTAAATTGTCTAATTCCTAGAAAGTATGTTTATCATAGTCACACATAAATGGCTGAACAATAATCATACAAAAAAGATGCAAAAACCATAGCCCTTATAAAGTCAGAGGGTAGTTCAGTAGCTTTTTATACACAGAGCTGATTCACATCAAGTGACATAGGGGCCTAAAATTCTCATGTAACATTTTCACAAAAGATGTCAATCAGCTTTCTTCTGGACTTAAATTCAAATGTCACTTGGAGGAATATCAAGTTACATCCTGCTTACGTTGTACAATATTGATTAATAAAAGCTACTGCAGCTAATGCTGCCGCAGTAAGCTGTATTGTACAGAGGAGCCAGCTCTGCCATTTGCAGATCCTGGAGATGAATTTCCTTTACAGTGGTGCTGGCCTGTCAGTGCAGCTAAATGAAGACAGTGTAATTGCTTTTTTAAATGGGGCTAAATAATCAGACATTTTTAATGTAAAATGGAGAAAATGTATTATCAACAAAACACACTGTTTGGTTGCAATAGGCTATACATAAACTTCACAACTAGACAGGCTGTACATAGACTTTGCACTGACTCCTCAATGTTACTGCACAGCAGAGCTGAGAAATACCTCTTTATAAGGTAATAGTTATATGTAAATCAGATAGAACAACAAGCTACCTCTTGGCAAACGCTGAGGAGCATGTCTGTTCCAACTCCTGCCTCCTTCCCAGCCACTCCTTATTTCACTTCTCAGAATTATGTGTACAGTGAATCCCCTCTCTATTGTGAGCTCTGCATTACGAACCTGCACATTTGCGATGTGAATTTATCGCAGTTTTGATTCCACCATTTGCGAAATTTTGCGGCTCAGACATGCGCAGTTCCTCTGCTCCACTGAGGGGCGGTGCTGGAGCTCCCTGTGGGGGAAGGGCAGTGCCCCAGGAAAGTGGGGCTGGGCTGGCCGCAGTGGCCAGCGGGACATGCTCACTCTGCTGCCGCAGCTGAACCTCCCTGCCCCCGCGTGGCACGGGACCAGTGGGGTGCGGCACCACAGCTGAACCGTCTGGTGTGGCCCCGCACTGGCAGCCCACGTCGGGACGACCGGGCATGGGCCGGGCCGAGGGAGCAGCTGCATGTCCACGGGGCGCCTGTGTTGGCCCCACAGGGCGCCTGTACTGGCCCTGCAGCTGCGCCACTCCTCCCTCGCCCCGGCCTGTGCCAGCATGAGGCCACGCCGCAGGGCTGGGGTGCCCGGGTGTGAGTGCCAGGGGAGGGGGAGGCGGAAGCGGTGTGGGGGTTTGCGCTGTGAGCACACAGTCGCGGCGGCCCGGAGAGGCCCACAGATTCTCAGGGTGGCGGGGGTCTCCTGAGTCAGAGGGGGCTCAGAAACGGTTCCCTTTGCTTCCCTGTGCTCAGAGAGTCTGAGGGGAGAAGCAAAAAAGTGCCCAGAGCCCTCTGAAGTTCCGGGGGTTGGCCCAATGGGCATGGCCTGCATGCATATTAATGACCTGCACTTCTTTGCAAGTTTAGGGTTTTGCGAGGGCCCTTGCCTGTCCCGTTTGTTGCGAATGACGGGGTATAACTGTATTTCTATATCTGTATCCAGTCTGCTCATGAATTTGTAAATTGGTCCCAGCTGGGAGCCACCGCGGCGCAGCCAGGAAGCGTTTAGTGTAGATGTGTGTTTGTGGATGGCTGGAATTATCACCCGCTGGGCTACAAGACGGGATGACAGGGCTGCCATTGTGCATGTCTGTACGTGAGAGCAGAGGCACCTTTGCTTGTCCTGCGGGGGCTAGCGGGCTGGTGCCTGGCTGCGCCAAGCTGGGGCGGGGGGGGNCTCTGAAGTTCCGGGGGTTGGCCCAATGGGCATGGCCTGCATGCATATTAATGACCTGCACTTCTTTGCAAGTTTAGGGTTTTGCGAGGGCCCTTGCCTGTCCCGTTTGTTGCGAATGACGGGGTATAACTGTATTTCTATATCTGTATTCAGTCTGCTCATGAATTTATAAATTGGTCCCAGCTGGGAGCCACCGCAGCGCAGCCGGGAGGCATTTAGTGTAGATGTGTGTTTTTGGATGGCTGGAATTGTCCTCCGCTGGGCTACAAGACGGGATGACAGGGCTGCCATTGTGCATGTCTGTACGTGAGAGCAGAGGCACCTTTGCTTGTCCTGCGGGGGCTAGCGGGCTGGTGCCTGGCTGCGCCAAGCCGGGGCGGGGNGGTCGGTGCTCATCCACCGCTCTCCCGCCGCGAGCGGCGCTCGGCCGGCACTCACCCGCTGTGGCCGGCGTTTGGCCGGCACTCATCAGCTGCAGCACTTGCCCGCCCCGGCACTCGCCCTGCTGCCAAACGCAGCAGCC
>WEKX01004808.1:73430-86202 GCA_013390025.1 Pitta sordida
CACCTTCTCCCCCCACCCCTGCAGTGCCCTTTGTGTGCCCACAGTCAGGCAGGTCCCATGGCCGGGGCCCTGCGGAGCCCAGGGGCCGCGCCTGCTGTGGTCGGTGCTCATCCGCCGCTCGCCCGCCGCGATCGGCGCTCGGCCGGCACTCACCCGCTGTGGCCAGCGTGTGGCCGGCACTCATCAGCTGCAGCACTCGCCCGCCCCGGCACTCGCCCTGCTGCCAAATGCAGCAGTCGCCCTCCCCCCTCGCTGGAGGTGAGCACTCAAGCAACTGAGACAAGCCCTGCTCTCAGGACCATCCTCCAGACCTTATTAGGGGAGGGGGCATGGCTACAGGCGTGGCGTACTTGACTACGTAGTGGGTTCTCTATCTTCACGGATTCCAGGACTCGCGTGAAGAGGGCCAGACCCAACAGCTTGCGAATAACAGTCACTGTAGTGACTGCTAGCATGAAGGGCAAGGGACAGCCATTGTCCTTGGCCTGGCCATGAAGTAGTAGCAGGGAAATTGAGAGGTCAGTTAGATCTCTACCTGACAGTAGGATGAGGAACATAGGAGCTAATTATTTATGAGGTTAACTCATGTGACAACCCACAAGGCAGAAGAACACTGAAAACAAAGTATGGAAATGTAAAGCTGAAACTAGAGGAGGGGAAAAAACAGAAGAAGAAAACAATGAAAGTAAGGGGAAAACAAGTACAATAGAAGCAAGAGCAAATGTAAAAGTCAAAATACAACTTGAAAGGATGAGGAGAAAAAAAAGTAGGTAGTGAGAGGGCACCAAGAGAGATGCATGATCAGAAATGAAGTGTTTGATAGCCTGGTTAGCAAACAAGATACCAGAATGTGGTATCTTCACACTAAAGACCTAGAGATGTTTTATGTTGGATTTTTTAATCTGATTTTAACCATCTCAAAGTTAGATGTTCAGCCTGAGGAGGTTTCTTAGGCTCTGTCAGTAGCTGGGAGAGAGAAATAAGTGCCAGGGGATGTTCAGTTTTTCTGCAGTTAGTGTGCATGTGGGGGCTCCAAATATGTTTCCTTTGCTGTCAGCTATGGCTTTAATTAAATTGCAACTCCTTTTGTCTTCTTGCCTTCTCATTCCTCTACCGTGTTGTATGATTGGTGCTAGTCAAGTTGTTGTTGAGGGATGCAGTGAACTGTGTTGGGAAATCAAGGAGAACTCTTGTCAATCCATGTTGCTTGTTCACTCTGATGGTGACAGAATTTTGCTGATAGGCTGAGAGAGTTTTTGTGTAGCCATAAAAGAGTGGCTAAAAGAAATGGTGAGACCTGGTTAAGCCCTCAATGCCAGTGGAAAAGCTACCCACTTGCTACACTAGTGACAGTGAGTGACTTGTCCATTGGAGGTGTCTCAGTAGCGAGCGCTTTGATGGCTATTCTGACCTGGCAGCCTCCCTTCTCTGTGGCTTAACTCTTAGCAGCTATCACTTCAGGTCAATTACTCATTGCAAGAATGGGCTGCTGTATCCATGGAGCAGAGTTAGCTTCATTGCAGAGAGGTTCACGAGAGTGTAAAGGAGCTGATCCCAAGGAGCATTGGTTGGTTGTGGTTGGCTTTACATGCCTAGGGGGTGTTACACACCACAGGATTGCTGCATGGCTCTGAGGCCTTTCACTACATCAAACGGTATTTCATATTGTGGCAGTTCACATCTGTGGATCCTCCATATTGCTATGCTCATTTTCCTGCTGGGCTAATCACTTTAGCAGCACCAGTATGAACAACACCAGTGCCAGCTACCTTTCATATTTAAAAACTGCTCATATATACAAATTTGGAGTAACTAATTACGGAAGGGAAACAGCTCTCAGAGGGCAGTGAAAATGAATGGAAACCAGTTCAATAAAATCCCCTTCATTTGGAACAGCTAAAATGCATGGCTGATTTAAGTATCTAGCCAGGTTGGATTAAACAATCTATGCCAGGCTCAGACCTTCAGCAGTCACTGCACTGCTAATGAGTGAAACAATTACCTTATTATAAAATCATTATCAGTCAATAAAATGAGCTCAAACTACAAAATAGGAGCAAAGGTCAGTGATCTGAGAATTCATAGTTTAGCCCCATCACTGAAAATGTCAGGAAATTAAAGGAAGCTCTATGTTGAGTCACCACGGAGTGGAACCCAATGCATAAAAACAATCCCTGAGTGCCATGGCAACACTTATGGACTCTTCTGAAACTAACTGCTGTTTCTAAGGTGAAAGGATGAGGCCTTAATCTTTTCTTCCAGTTCTCCATGCCCACCTTCATTCCATCCGTTTGGTTCATTCAGCTGCCTATTATCTAGCAAAATCCAGGCAGGGAAGACAGACGTGAACACTTGGCTTGAAGGAAAGAAAATGAGCAATATGGAAAGTATCTAAATTATGCTTTAAAGACATACAAAAAGGAAAAAGCTGTGAGCTAACAGTATGCCTACAGGCGGGCACAGTTCCCCCTGAAGGGCTCACACTGCCTCCTGACCTGACTTGGGCTTGCACAGAGCTGTCTGAGGAGTTACCAAGAGCAGGATGGATAATGATAATTAGTGATGGCCAACTGAGTCTTGCTGAAGTTGACAGTGAAAGTAACTGGTGATTTTCACAACAAAGGTTATTTCAGCGGAAGAATTTACTACATTACATCTCTCATTTGGTTGGGATCTGCTCCTCAAGACTTGCTTTGACTAATGTTTATTCAGCACCTTCTTTCTCTTCAATTTTTTCAAAGGAAAGATGTCACTTTTAGGCAGCTTCAGCAGCTTCACACTTGAATTGAGCTGGTCCCAGCTTGCCAGCTGGTCCTTGAATTGCCTAATTCTGCCCTCTGCACACATGGCTTTATGCCTGAGGAGCCGTGGATGGGACCTCTAACATGATACTTCCTTTCACGAGGATTGAAGGAGAAATTGCTTTGTCCAATTAAGTTGCTCCTAGAGGGCTGATGACAGGACAGATTCAGAGAGGTTGTGGTAAGACAGAAAAAGAGGAAACAAAGGAAAAAAAAAGGAGAAGGTGTTGGAGAAGGTGAAATATTTCATGTAAAAAGGCAGTGCATGTTTTTTCTTAGACAGATTTTATACCCTAGCCACCCAATCATAGCGTATGCGTGGTCACCTGGAATATGAACAGGCAGTTCATTGTGCTAAATTCAGACTATTTGCAGCCTCAGGAAGACATTACTGCACCCACTGATGATGCTGATAGTTTCAGGGTTACTTTGTGACCTTTGTGACCATACAGGAGAGGAGCAGATATCAGGATAATTCAGGTTCTAAACCAGAGCCCCAAGAATATGAATCCTTGCAAACTCTGGAACATGACATCAGAAAATATTGAAAATACTTTCAAAAAGCACCAAACCTATATAAACTACTAGTAAAAATAAAGCAAATCTATAAATCATAGAATATATACAGCAATCCCTCCCTACTTCACAGTTCAGGATTCACAGGTTCAATACATCACAGTTTTTTTCCTTGAGTCTTTACCATCTTTCCTGTATTTACCGGCTTGACTGTATTTACCCTATTTACCGCTGCTTCACAGAATTCACTTATCATGGGATCTTTCTGGAACCAACCCCCTGCGATATGCGAGGAGTTGCTGTATATTGATTTAAGACATACCAGTAGAGTTACTTAGGGTAGTAGTACTTAACTCTGTTTTACAATTCTTTTATTAGTAGATCTTAAAATTCTTTATACAAATGAATGAAATATACTTTTGTTTTGCATATTACAGATATCAAGGGATTGAATCACAAAGAAACCTAATGACTAACTCATGGAGAAACACTGGGTCTTTGTCTGTCTGGGTCTAGCCTGAACCTTTTTGTATGCCCAAAATTATCTTAATCTGTAAGTTTGGTTGGAAACTGATGCATATCAGAGTCTCCTGTAAGAAGTCTTTGGTTCTCTGCTACATTGCCAAGGCTATAGTTTCAGATGTAACATATTTAGGATACCTTGCAAGTGGGCTAACCTTGTAATAGATACCTACGAAACTCTGTTTACTAGGCAACTAAAAAAAAGAAAAAAACCCCTCTAAGGTGGTTATCCAATTTGTCTTATGAAACCCTGTGCAACTTAAACCAAGAGATGGTGTTGCAACATAGTTGCATTCTGTCTTAAATTATATTGTCTCATAATTCGTCCAACTCTCATTATCCAAGTTTTACTCAAAGCCATCAATCTGCATCATCTCTATCACATCAGAGAGGCAAAATGCTACTTTTTATAGGGTTTTACCTCTTGTTAGTAAATAACCCTGTGTCCTAGGGTGGTGTGTATATATTCCATATCTATGTGTTTTGGCTTGTGAATACTGGTCCTTAGCAACACCAAGGTCATTTTCTCTCTCTGTCCAGAAGACAAGAAAAAAAAAATTCAAAAACGGAGAAGCGGCAGTTGAAGGGAAAAAAAATTTTTTTGGAGTAGCTCACACAGTGTACTCAGCACTGGTTAGACCACATCTTGAGTACTGTGTTCAGTTCTGGGCTCCTCAGTTTAAGAGGGATGTTGAGATCCTTGAGCGTGTCCAGAGAAGGGCGACAAGGATGGTGAAGGGGCTGGAACACAAGCCCTATGAGGAGCGACTGAGAGAGCTGGGATTGTTCAGTCTGGAGAAGAGGAGGCTGAGNTTTTTTATGCTTTTTTTTCTCTGGGACATATTTCTTGCTGCACTCCAGCCACTAGAAGAGGGGAAGAGGGCCTGCAGTTCCCTTCCCCTGCCCCCGGGGGTTCCTCCTCATCATCTCTTGGTTTCCCCTGGAGTGCCTACATCCCGACCCGAGGAATTTCTTCTGGGACTGTCTGCTGGAATCTCATCGAGACCGACAGGACTCTTCACTTACAGGACTTTCCACATCACAGGACTCTTTTCATCACCAGATTTGTGGGACATCTCAGGTTTTGTTGTTTAACACTGTTGTATCTTGTCTGTTTACTAAAGTAAATAGTTTATACTTTTCACACTTTTCTTTTTTCCTTTTCCGAACCTGGTGATGGGAAGGGGTGGTTTATTTTGTTTTTCTTTGGCTCAGCCCCAAATTTGCCTCAAACCTTGTCATCCTGTTATCTAAATAGTAAAGCATTCTGCTCTAAGTACACACATTTTATTTCATTGTATCTAACTTTTCTATTGTTAATGAACAAAAACTAAAGGAAGAAGCATAGCGCTGGGCTTTTTCTGTTTCTCTTTATGTATTCCAGTTTGTAGATCCCAAGAGTCATTTGGATTTACTGTTTTGAATATTCATGGAAATACGCAGATGACTTGTAGTGTCTGCAGTCCTTGTCAGAAAGATTCTACCAATGAACCTTCACTTGCCTCAACCAGCCATGCTAAACCCTAGTTATTACTTGCTGTACTGAGTCCCAGTGAACTTCAAGAAGTTTACATGAAGCAGATGTTGTGATGCAATGCAGTGGATGAGCTCTCACAGAAAGTTCAAGAAATTGAAAGCCAGATTTGTTACAGATCTTTGTAAACAAGCCACAGCAAGACACAAACTAGTAAGATATCCTAATTAACACTAAATATCCCAATATTAAGAAATAATAACTGTTGCTGTCAGAATGATGACTTTGAAGACTGTACAAAAAAGTTATATCCAAAATATAATTAAATACTCTGAACTGAGCTGAAGGTGACAAAGGCCATAGATACCACAATTTTTCTGTCATAGTAGATTATCATTTTGATGGTATGTATAAAACTTTAAAAACGGAAAAAAAATCTTAATAAGTTCCCCAAATATTGTAAAGAAATGCAGCAGCATTTATGTAGACTCATCTGTTTCTACAGAGGGTTGAAATGCCTTCTTGGGGACCAGCAATTCCTAGGCAGAAGTATCAATGTGAAACACTCTGTGCAACTGGAGTCAGGAAGAAAAATTGGGCCTTTCATTCCGGATGTATACGAAATAATCTGTGAATAGTTCGGGAATCTAGATGCCTTTTCAGAAAGAGACTAATGGTTCCCTGTGTTCCAATCATTTGTTTGTAACAGCCAGGCTGTGTGGAAAAACTCTTGTGTGTTGCATCCTGAAAAGTTTTCTATTTGCAAAACATTTTACTATTTTCCACTTCAGAAGCATCTAAATTTAGTAATGGTGCATAGCTCTGTCTCCCTGGGGACCTCCAGTTCAAAAGTCCAGCTCTGTTTCGAATGTAAGTTCAGAGCAAATCGCACAGCATGCCATAGTAGAGGCTGAAGAACAACCTAGGTCTGTTCCTCACTGCAAAATCTTTATCCACTCAATCTGAGGATGCAGGAGCCCAAATAGGATACTTGGAGGTGTCGCAATTAAAGGCATTTTCTCTCCTTCTTTTCAGTGTGGACTTCACAGAGAGGTGAGTTGTTCTAGTTTTCCCTCTGGATCACAGAATCACACAGAATATTCTGAGTTAGAAGGGACCCACGTGGATCATCGAGTCCAACTCTTTAAAGGCACCACTGCCTCCCCGGTGGGAAATTGAACCCCATTCTCCCGTGTGTGAGACGGGGACACTCATGTCTGTGGCCCCATGTCTGCTTGTAGATCCCACCTCACATATTGCTGAAAAGCAGTTAGTCATCTGAATGACACCCTTATGGTCTGGTGACCCGCTCTTGCTCTGCAGAATCCTCCTTACTGAGCCATAGTAATGCATGGAGACATTCTGTCCTCTCTCTTGTTTATACTCCCCATGCTGTTCACCATCCCACTGCTTCTGGGGCCTTGCTGTTCCCAGAACGAAACAGAAAGCAGACCTTGCCCTCCTTGAACTTCAAAAGCAGAATCTGTAATCCCTGCAGTAAACAGCAATACACTGGAGAGATGGACTTCTATATGGGGTGCAAAGTCAAAAGTATGTCTTTGATTCTTTCATTATATTTCTTGATCCAGATCTTCAGAGAAACCATTTTGGAGTTTATAAAATATTTTGAATTGCTTCCAATCACTTTCTGTTCCTAGTGAGTCCTGTGCTGGGTCATATCCTACTGAATGTCTCCCATCATACTGATTTTTCTTTCTGCTCCTCACAGCTCCTCTTCTAACATTTTTGTTGAAGGTCTTTGAACCTCTTCCAGGTTTCTGTATGGATTCTATGGGAAAATTCTCCCTGATCTCCTCTTCTTCCCGTCCACCTTTGACCCAACATAATGTCATCCGCCTACACAAAATCAGGTAATATTCCTTGTGGATATTTTGCACTTCCACTTCTCTGCCAGAGCTTTCTGTCCAAATCTCAGCAAAAATCTGTAGCAATACCCAGATGATGTCAGATCAAACTGGATATGCCAGCAGAGTGCAGCAGCTATTGTCGGCTAGACTGTCCAAAGTCATCTCGGTGATTTAGGCTCTTCTGTCCATTCAATAGCACAGAATCCTAAATGCTTTAGTAGAACTTTTTTTCTTTGGTAGCACAGAATCCTAAATTCTTTAGTAGAACTTTTTATCTTTGGTTTTGTCAGTAGCACTGGTAACAACAATAGAAAAATTTCCCTAGGAATAAATTCTTAGGTTATGAACTCTAGATTTAAACAAGGAGCATTTATATTGAGTGGAAAAGAGAAGGCCTTTGTTTGAACACAACAATCAGGCGTGAAGAAAATGCAGAAATATGCTTGGCCAAATTTTTCAGTCTCATTTTCTGTCAATAAGCTAGCGGAAACAGAATTTTTCTTGCTGAGCTTAAAGCTTGTGCTGTATTATTTTAGATATGCTCCATTACCTTATGGCACAAAGGATTTGTTTTTCTCATTTTACAATAGAATTCATGTTTCTGTTGTGAATTCCTTTGAACATTATGAGGAATTGCACCAGAACTGCGTCCTTTGGCAAGAAGGAATGGTGGAAAATGGAAGATGCTGCTTATGAAACTCCATGAGAGTAGTCTGTCTAGCCACACTGCAACATAAATTCAGTTCAAAATTATCAAAAAGGAATACATATACCCAGTCCCCCTATGCAGCTGAGTTCAGACTATTTCTTGATAACTTTTCAAATGGATTCAACTGTGTATAACAAAAAGCTTGCACCTGAAACCAGATTCAAGTTCCTTCACTGTTTAAGAACACATGGTACTGTTATGCTTAGTCATTGGGTTTTTTGTTTGTTTAAAGACAGAGGTACACTTATCTGATCTTCTGAAGGGGAATCACATCTGTCTGCATCTCAAGAGTAAAGATCAACCCTCATTTATCGATTCTTGAAATGTTTCCTGAAATACGTATCTTCTTTATATATTAAAGTCAGGACCCTTAAATAAGAATATAGAGGAGAGAATGCTGAAGATGTGACCCCTTTCACCACAAAATATTGTAGATGAATAAAATTAGCATGGGTTCCAGCGTGACTAGACAACTTAATCAAAAATGAATCCATTGGGGCCTATTAAATGCAAAATCACCATGTCTGGTTCAGGAATCCTGTGAACCACAAATTGCTGTGTGCTTGATAGATATTCTGGGAACAACATGATGCACTTGCTTTGTTCCTAATTATTTGCTAAGCATTTACTGCTGCCCACTGTTAGAGACTGGGCTATGCTGATGTTCCTTGACTTGGTGTCCCTGTTTCTATGTTATGAAAGATTTCTGTGGATTATTCCACATTTCTTCATAGGAAAGGTGGTAAGACAAAAGTTAATAAATGATAACTCAGAGATGAAGGTGAATAGAGGTCACAGAGCGGGAAATTGAAAGGGAAGAAAGTTGTAAATATTGTCATATTTTCCAATGTCCTTCCATAACATATTTATGATGTGGGGAGAGGCTAAGCCACTTTTGGATACATTGTGTTTAACCTGATGAATCTTAGAAGACTGAAGAGCTTGGTGCAAGTTCTGATCCTCTTCCAGTCCAAACAGTCTGCCTTAGAGTCAAAAGAAAACAATGTGGTCTGTCTCTCTTATTCTCTTCACATTCTCTAGTGCTGCTAAATGGGTAATTTGAAAAGACACACATAATTCTAGCGAGCCCTGACTTAGCTAATCAATTTAGGAATAGAGTACCTGTGGCCTTGCCTTCCAGCTTTCAAATAGCTTTCTTTTCTTGATCATTTTTGTGGTATGCCTATGTGGTCATGAAAGCTGAATATTTTGTTCCCTGTTAACTTGCACCTCTTGCTTCTGCTCATCGTCTTTTATTTCACAAGTTTAGAGTTCCATACCCTGCTGTTCCCTGAAGTTGGGGAAAGTAAGGACAGAAAGTCCAGTCTTGTTTTCACAGAGTAGCCTGGACTAAGACCTAAAGTTTGGGAGACATTGGGTTAGTTAGTGTCATGGTTTGACCCTGGCTGGATGCCAGAGATTCACCCACAACCTCTCCTGGAGGAAAAAAACCCTGGAAAATAAAACTGGTCACAGGCGAAAGCAAGGCAAACTACCAGTGAAGAATATAAAGAATTTATTTATTAACTAACAAGATCAGAGCTTGATGTGAGAAGCACCATTTTAAAGGCAACCTTTTCCCCCACCCCTCCTTCTCTTACAACACATCTCATATTCCTTTTTTTGACCAGGACACAAAGGGGGAACAGGGGTAGGGAATAAGCCAGGAAGGTTGGCATTTCTGACCCGATCCGGGGTAGGAACCATCTCTCTGCCCTTCCATAAAGTTCTCTCTCTCTCTCTCTCTCTCTCTCACAAGAGGAATAGTCTTTCATGATCCTTTCCCAAGTGAGATCTCGACCCACGGACGACAGTTCTTTCATTCTCTGTTGTCTGAGAATCACAACACAGGATGCAGTGCTACTCTGCTGTTTAATATATGAGCCCATCCCAAAGTACATCGTTCAGATCCTACCACAATGCAATCCTGTCACAAAACGTCTGTCAAAAGGATCTCTGCCAAGCTCAGCTCCGTCTCTGTGTTTCTGGGCTCCGAAAAACATCTACAGCTGTCACAGCATAATTCTCCATATTCAGTCGTGGCTTCGGGTGGATTTCTGTATCACTGGTTCCTCTCTCTCTCTCTTCCATAGGTTTGCACCATGGTCCTTTCCACAAACAGCAGCGAGATGCCTGGAATTCTTCCTACCCCTTCTCTAGTAGGCCTGGGGAGGCCTTCACAGCTTTCAGCCTCTCCATACAGGCCCTGGTCTGGCACACTGCATCTTGCTACTAAATTTTTTTTTTCTTCTCTCCTCTCCCAAATATGATTATTCACAGAGGCATCCCTATCTCTATAACCTTGAATGCCATGTCAGCGACTGAGGTCTAGGCAAGAGCTGAGCTGTTAACCCCCTCGCTGCCAGAGGAGAAAAAACCTAAACCAGGACAGTTGGCAATTGTCGACTTCTTACTGACATACAACAAGACCTTGTGTAAATGTCTTATCTTTTCTGTATCTCAGATCTGTCTTTAAGACAGCCCATTCTCAGTGCTCTGTGGTTTCATCCTAAATAATTTTATGATTACAGAGGCAGTTTGGATCTGGCCAGGCTCAGTAGTTTAGACAGCATTATATAGATAACTATACCATATCTAAAGTAAGCTTGTCACCGAAGAAGCTCAGTCAATTTTGTACATTCTGTACACTGAAATGCTTAATCCCACCGGACTGAAGCTTGTTCTGAACGGAGGCAACTTGGGTATCCAAGCACACAGTGGCTCAAGCTTCAGCTTAGCAAGACTGTGTAACTCCTTCAGAGCCCTGACTACAGCTGCACTGTGCTTCTCAGCCACCATTCCTGCAATTTGGAGCATGGACAAAAAACCCCAACTGTGTGGTCCTGAAGGAATCAACATGCTCCAGAAGGGCATATTAGCACTAATGTGGCACCAGCCATCCTGGCTGACTTCAGAGCAAACCATTCAAATGCCTTGGCACCAAGTTGTGCCGTACCATATTGCCTGCAATTTTCATTAGCTAGGTTATTTCAGGCATTTATTCCTGTTCTTCTCTTCCATAGCTCAGGATAATGGTAAGTTGGCCATGAAAGCAATGATTTTGCCATAACTGTATATATGTATTATAAGACCCTGTAACTTTTATGGCTATTTAATGCAGTCCTTCAATTTTTGTCCACCCTTTTTTGGCTAGGCAGCCTGCATTTCGGGATCCTAGCCACGGAGCACAATGAAATTACTGGTTAACTCATCCCTGTAATAAGTTGTACTTACGAATCCTGTCTGTGGGATGTGTGGAAGGGATGGGCCAAAGAGCTGAAAATAGGACTTCACTGCATACAAAGAACCACAACAACAAGCACAATGTTGCTGCTTAGACAGTTAAACTCTGTAACATGCACACAAAATAAAAAACAGAAGTCAACAGTCTTGATAAAGCTGGTTGTCACCAAAACATGCAGTGGGTTTTTAAAAAAAATAAAAAAATCCTGTGGGGTTTTTTGCAAAAAGGAATGCTGAGGCTAAACGTGTTTTTCAGATAAAAGATATGTGTAATTGTAAAGTATTACATTAAAAATAGCATCTGTGAAATGAGTAAAGAGGACTTAAAAATTTTTTCTTCCTTTGCTTACTCTCAATAGATTTGAAAACTTTCCAGCACTGTGTTCTTCCTTTTAGACGGTGCAGTACCTTGGCAGCATTTCCTGAAGACTTTCCATGACCTCTTATCGTAATTGCTTTGAAACCCACAGCTATCTCTGTAGAATCTTCTAAAAAGAATACATATTACAAAAGTTAGTAATGCAACTATTTCTCCATAGACTTAAAAATTGAAGAATCACATTTTCTGGTGTTTATGAGTGTCAGGTATCTGCTTTTTAGGTTTACCATAATTTTCCTCTTCTCTGTAGTTTTTTTTTTTTTAATTCTTGCTTAAAAATATAATAGGTGCACCAAATCATGCAGCTATATCAATATTTCAAAAGCTACCAAATCTTACACATGCAAAAAAAGGAAGCTTAACAATCTTTGCTAATCTCTAATGCAAGATGCATCCATTATTTATGAAGGCAGCAGACAAAGGGGAGCTGCTCCTGAATGGAATCCTAAATACCACACAAGAGAAACCCTGGGCAGCTACACAGTACAAGATTCCTTGCTATGAAACTACTGACCAGTCTCTCTGGAAATTAACTCCGAAAGTTTGAAAACTTTACACTAATTGCATGTGAACTGGGTTGGGATTTGTAAAAGATGGAAAGAATGAAGATAGGATCCTGCTAACCAGGCATCATTTTGTACCAATGGTGATTGAATTACAGCAGGTTGGCAGTTTCTCCCTCTCATCTCAGATTTTCTGCATCTCTTTTATTTATGTGTGAGTCAGGTAAACGACCTTTAGTAGCAGAACACTGTGGTGGAGGCTGTTACATGGCAGTTAGGGGAACATGTCTGGATCCAACAGCACGTATAACATTTCTTCCCTCTGTGTGTGGGTCTCTTATAGTCGTGTATGTGGTATTATCCTTAATGATTATTAATGTTTGCAAATGACACAGAGAGGCCAAACTCCAATGTTCTGAAAGCTGAGCTTAATAGACCTTTAAATACTATTTGTTTCTGCTGTGACTGATGAAGATTTTCTATGTTGATATTACATACTGACTTGGAGAGGAAGAGTCTGACAAGGGTAGGGTCTTTTTCTCATCCATACAGAATACATTTTTGGATATCCCACTTCAGAAAAGGGGGAACTAATGGCAGAGTTCCATAAGAAAAGCAACAAGAATGATCAGAGCTCAATAATAATCATGAGGGCACAGACTCTGAGGAGTGGCAGGAGGAACCAAGGTTATTTTCTGTGGAGAAATGAAGAGAGAGGAGTGATACAATGTCAGCCTTCAAAAGTGGTTTTTTCAGA
>WEKX01004808.1:87856-98922 GCA_013390025.1 Pitta sordida
TTTTTTTTCCATTTAAGTTGATAGCAGTACATCAACTTAGTTTCTTACTTATTATTGCATGAAAAATTCAAATTAAAAAATCAGACAGTTGTAAATTGCTGGCATATGTAGTAGTAAATTAAAAAGCAGTCATCAACAGAAATAAAAGCTTGAAATGAATTGGAGTTCTGAGGATGCACTGAGAAACTGAAGAAAGACATCAAAGACAGCAAAAAAAAATTAACACCTTAGCAAGGAAAACTGGCTTTTAAGAAACGACACTGATTTCAGTGAAGTGGTACATGGCCCTTAGAGGATAAAAATAATGAAGAAGAACATCAGGGACTACAATAAAGATGATTGGAAATGAATACACCCTGGAAAGTAGTTGGTAGAGTTTTTGTCAACAAAAGTCATGGCAATTAAGCAATTATAAGTGCTCAGGAATTGTCTGAGGATGAGATGATTTGCTATTTACTGTTGTCATAATGTTGCTTACATGTCAGGGAACAACTAGCCTTTTAAGCCAGTCGGATCACAAGATTCATGAACCAGATTTAGAGCTAAATCACAAGGGATGCCCCAGTAGTTTTATTATATGGCAGCCTAGACAGTCAGGAAGAAAGAGTGTAAGGCATTAGTAAAATATTGTCAGGGATTATTCTGTAACCCTTACTTATGCTTTCAGTCTCATTATGGGTTGCACGTATCAAGTGTCTGTTTGATGCATTCTATGCTCAGGCAGATCATTTTGCTGTATACTTGTCCATGTGGATTTGTGCTCCTGTTCAATTCTGGGAACTGTTACTGTCACCATGGTGGTGAGGAATTAGATGAGAGTTAATTCCAAAATACATGTATCACCAGCAGCACCTATAACACCCTTGTAAAAGTTTGTGAGCTCAATTCTGATCCCACTTTGACTAGTTTTATGCCAGGGAACTTCAGCAGAGTGACTCCTAGTTTCCTGCCATATAAGGGAGATTGAATCCAATATGACTCAGCCCGTCACTTGCCAGTCTATTCTAAGTAGGACTATAATAAGAACTTCCACAAAAGAAGCTAATATGCAAAAAAGAAAAAAGAATAGCAAAAGTGTGCCTTTATAGACGTTTGTTCCACTTTCTTTTGGCTTTTGAACTGGATATGTCTACACAGGCTATAAATACTTGCTCAAGTCATATCTGGCATACTTACAAGCTACCTGTGTTAATTTTAATATACTTCATGCAGTGGTAAAGATATGAGAGCACAGGCTGGCAACTGGAGTACAAGCAGCCTGGGCTCACATAGTAGTTGCTTGCCCATGCCACCGCATTTTTGTTACACTTGTTAACTAGCTTAACTCTAGTCTGGATGTTGTAAAATCATTTTGCCTGGGGAGGAATGTGACACATAGAACACTCCTGAAGAGAATGTTCGGTAGGAGGGATGGAATTGTCTGGTTCTTGGAGTCACTGAAAGCCAGTTGTTTCCCAATGGATCCCTAATCAGAAGAAAGAATGACTTTGTGCTTGAGGAAAGCAGTCCCAGGGCATGATTAACCTCATATTATGCCTCAGAGAAACATTATTTTGTTACTCCAAATTTTATTGCCAAGACATAGTGCTTGAAGTATTTCATTCATGGAAAAGCTTATTAGTTTCATTGGAAAAACAACTTCCATAATGGCTGCAACTATGGGGCTATACCAAGCAAATCCCTTAGGCATGCAGCTTTACCCACATAGGACGGGTTTGCTCATGTGACTGTTGATATTGCATGCATTTCACAGCAGTACACCTACAAGGTCATGCTATTTGCCTTGCATGCTGCTTTTAACGCAAAACCGCTTTTAATGTTAGGGGATGCTCAGATATTCACGTAAGAAGTCATTTTCAAAGCAATACATTATCCTGTAGGATATAAACCACATTGCATGTATGTGTATTTTCCTCATCTGAGAAGATTATTGCAGCTATTGCCATAAAGAGTCAGTAAGGCCACTGTTCCCTTTGCTCAAATTCCTTGTTGAAGTGTACATCTTTGAAGAGGCCAGTAAGAAGCAAGGCTATGCATAATAGGCAAAGAAAAGAGACAAGAAGAAATGGACTTTCGTAAGGGCAAAAAGGATTTTCTTTTTTTTTTAGTCAGCTATTTGAAAACCTGCCTCATGGGGACACCCCTTCACATGTGGCATGAAGGGGTTCTGTGGGCCAAAGGTGTAAAGAAACAGAGAAGAACACTTGAGTTGCAGCATTCAAGCTACTGGCTTAGCCCTTTCATTTCTCAAGCCCTTCCTCTTTCCTCTGCACTCCTTTTGATGATGCAGCCAATGTCACAGCTAGTGGTAGTCACCAGCAGCCTGGAGAGTCCTGCCCTGAGCCACATAGCCTTGCTACATCCTAGAGAAAGATTCAAAGAAGGAGAGAAACTTTTCTCTGTAACCCCTGGTTTGAATTTGCCAAACATAAAGGGTTTGATATCTAAGGAATTTTTAGGAGCAATGCTTTAGGATTTTGTCCCTTCTTCCTGTCCTTTAGTTTAGCAGGTTTGGGAGTGATTGAGCTGTAGCTGATAAGACTCTACACAAACACTCCTGTAAGAAAGGTTTAGTAGACTTTGGGCTGCCTCCAAGGCCAGCTACCCAACAGAAACAGTCCTGTGATGGCTGTGAGACCACTAGAAGATGGAAACAGATTTACGGGCCACAGGAATTGGTTCAGATGATAGTTTTTTCCCCCCTCAAGCTTTCCCATTAAAAGATGGATTGCCATGTATTATACTAATGAAGTATGCTCTTTGAGTAGCATAAGCAAGTGGTTCTACATCTTGGTTTGGGGGCTTACATGAAAAGGTGTGGGGATGATGTCTTCCATGATAAGGCTGAATAGTTTTAGAGTCTAATGCTCTCAACAGAGTGGCTAAAAAAAAAATTTAAAAAAATTATTTATAAGTCTAGGTCTGAGTGAAGACAGAAAAATAGAAACAGTGTTTTTGGACTCTTCATGGCTATTACAGAAGTAATTTAATGACTCTGTAAAAGTCTTGCTCATGGGTTCCTCTTCTGAGATGTTACCACACATGTATATGCACACACACAGAGTACACACAGAGTGGACAGTGCAAGAAAGTTCTCTCTCATCCTGTCTGGCTTTTGCCATATCCTTGGATACCCTGACCCTGTTGTTTCTGGTTTAGCCCTAAGTACACACAGGATGGGAAGATGGGGGTGAGACTAAAGGCCTTGCCAAAGTCCCTTGGCCCCCGGTAGACCACAGTGGGGAGAGGCATTGCATTTATTTCCAGTTATTTCTGAGCTAAATAAAACCAGCATTTGTGTCATCTAACATCCTGGTATTTATATTTCAGGAGGCAGAACTTAATTTCTTAATTAACCTGAATAAATAATTAAAATTGTTCCCAACACTTCAAGGGAAAAAACATTAAAAAATTATCTGTGTGTATGAGAATAAGATTATGTTAAAAGAAAGGAAGATAGTAATGGGCCCTGCCATTTGTCATTGTTGCTGCCTGTTCTGTCCCTTGTTAAGTGAAGGGAACATTTTCTCTTCTTCTAAGTCTATCTTGTTTTATGTTTATTACATCTTGTCACCTTGTGACACATCCTGCTAGATTTGCTAGAATTGGATGCTGATATTAATACACGTAATTACTTGTCTGAGCTAAATGAAAGTGTTAATGAAGTCAAGGCCCCTCTGGGGGTAAGGTCTGGGCTTCCTTCGCTGTGAAGGTGTAGTTGGATTTTTGTGAAGAAAGCTAACATTATCTTCCCCAAAACACTCCTCTCAAGTGATAATACACCATATCATCTCCTTTAGCAAATAGTAACAAGTGCTACAGAGCAGCAAGAAATACATGAAATGTTGAGGAGGAAAAATAAAATTGGTGCAAACTACTCAGAGACTACAGAGCTTATCTCAGCATGTGGCTGAACTGAAGGCAAAGCTATTTTAAATAATTGATAGTGTTGTAAATGTACATGATGTGATACAGGAAGAGGTCAGTGCCTAACACTTAATAAGCCCTTGCACTGAAGGGCTTATGTCCTGATAGGGGTAGTGGAGGAAGGCCCTAGTACCTCCTCAGAGGAAGGAGCTGCAGATGGTTGCATGGCCTTTGGAATGTATAGATGTATGAAGGCCATGGGGGTGCAAATTCAGAGATGAGGCCAATAGCTAGGAGCAAGCAAGGAGGACCAGCAGAAAGTCAGATGCAACTTGGAAGAGGCAACCAGACAATTCAGAGCTGTGCCATTTTAAGCAGGCTGACTAAGACACACTGGTGATTCAACAGCAAGGCTGGCATGCCACAGAGCTTTGGAGGGTTTGTGTGAAATGAGATCAGATACTCTGAACCCAAGCTCTGGTGTGATGGGTGCAGATAGAGAATCCTGCAGCTGAGACCTCCTCAGCTCAGATGTAGTGTGGTTAAGGCAGTGGGTGGAGGGCTCTGAAGATGATACTAGTTATCAGAAATATTAGGGTGTAGGAAATATTACATCACAGGAACAAGAAAATCTTTTGCTGTCTCCTACTGCATTACCCCTGGATGCAGTACGGTTTAACCTGTGTGATTTAGTCCAGAGGGAAATGGCGACACCTGGAAAGCTTCTGTAAGATAGTCTCATCCGTCTGGAGCTGTGTAGATGTGCCCCCTGCTCCTTGACCTCTCTTCTGCTGGTTCTCTCAGCGTGGGACACCTACTGACTGTACCGAAGCCTCAGGAGGCAGGGAGAGTGTTGCCAGTGAGACAGCTGGTTGCCATTACATTATTTACTCCTTACCCTGGAACATAAAAATAATAATGAAATGAATGTTACTTGAAAGAGGGAGAAAACAGCAAGCAAACAAGATTTTTTTAGATCTGACAGGTCCAGCTCTAACACATTTGCATCTTAAACATCTGTCTATGTGTAAAGAATTTTCATGCATTTGGATGCACAGAATCAAATCTGCTTCAGTGTCATACTTAACAGCTGCCATAAACATTTTCTGATACAACTAACTCAGAGTATGTTAAGTAATTTATCAATATTTTAAGAATAAGTGCTTTTGATTAAAAAAATCCAAACCTTATTTTCCCCATTTGGCAGAGATTTTTTGAGGACAACTTTCAACACCAGTTTTTAAACAGAATTCCCCATTGCTTTCCATAGAATCCCCATTCTGAAAAGTGGTGTGGTACCACCATATGTCAGCTTCGCCAAAATGTTGTACTGAACCAAGCAATGAGAAGTCAATTTTGTGATACAGAACAAATGTAGAGACATATGGTGAGTAGACCTGCTGGGGGAATACCAAACTTTCTGGTTTATGGAACAAAAATGTCTCAGTATTTTTACTGTCTATTGCCTGATCTGCTTCCAAGAGACCCTGTAAAATCAAGAAGACATATGGGGCAGAATACATCTCACCTAACTTGATCCACCTACAATTGAAGCATCTGAGTCTGAACTAGGCACCTTGGGCTATCTTTACTGTTAAGAGATAGACAGGCACTATAAAAGGGCTTGATGCATCTCTTTTTAGACATCTAATTTGGGATAAAATTAATCACTTTTTTTCAGAAGTGCTTTTTACTACCATTGGGATTGGCTGTGCAGAAAGCTTTGGCCACTAATCCACATGAAAACATCCCCAATGTCAACATAAGTGTTCAGAAGAATCCCACGTATGGGGTAAGACTTCTGGATGTAGAGAATGCTAAAAATGTCCAAAACTGCAGATGCGTGGTACGATTTCCACCAAAGTTGGAAGATTCATTCTTGTGGGAAAAAAATGCCCCAATCGTCATATATTTTCTGAAAAACTAATTGTGATAGAAATATTTTATTGAATTTTTGTTTTATCACACTTTTCTCTTTCTCTTAAAAAAATCAATAACCAAGAAATATGTGAAGTTGATGAAGCTTTGCAGTGTTCGGTAGAATTTGGTCCCCGATGGAATATAGGCCCCTGCATGTTTCTCTAACACTCTGTAGTTTGCAATGTGAAGCCTCTGTCTCAGAAACATTCATATTGCTTCTTGAACTTTGCAAGATATCCTAATGACAAGATGAAACGTGTAGCAGAAGCTGACTTTGGGAAAGCTTGCAAAATGTATTTGCAAAGTACTGTATCTTGTTGCCAGTATAACATTTTATGACATAAACTCATTTGCTAAATTAGAAACCCTCTTTATTCTGTTAAAATGTCACAAGAATTTCTTTCCTTGAGCTTCATTTTTTGGAGCACATCCAGACATGCACATTGTTTTGCTGCTGTTCTTCTTGTGCTTGTGACGGAAGTCTAGCATTCTTGGTGAAGAGGAATGAAGTTCTTGTCTGGAGCCAAAAATAACTAATGAGGAAGCAAGGAGGAGATTGATAATACCTTTCCCCTGCAGGGAACCAGTATAGGCACTACAGGCTTAAGCTGATGTCCTTTGCTTTATAAAACTGCTTAATTGTACCAGCTCCCCCTTGGCTTCTCTTCTTTAAGGCCCACCAACTTAGAATTTACTTTTTCCAGACAGTGAGGGAACATTAGGTACTCTGTTCCTCCCTCCCTGTGAGTGGCCATGTGCTCTGCATTTCTGAAATTATATTTCAGCAGATCAGGGAGGAAGAAGCCACAATATTGATTTGGAAAACTGCATTACATTAATGGCAGATCCTCTCTTTTTGTTTTAATTATAAAAAACAGTCATGAATACAGATCTGTTCTTGTGGAAAAAAAACTTCTTTGAAAGCAAAACTAAACCCCTGGTTTCTTAGGTGGTCATTGGAATATCCATATTACCCATTTACAGCTACATTTCCTGTAGCAAGAGTAAGGAATTCTGTAAAATAAATGGAAATACAAAGTTCTCCACTTTCAAATAGGGAATGTATCAATAAATATTAGTACTAGTTCAGTACAAAAGTTTCAAGGACGACAAAAGCATCTGCAGCTGCTGATGAACTGAAGGCCCATACCTGCTAGACTTCTTGCTTAGGAGTTTCCTGATGCCTCAATGGGATTTTGGCATGAGGATGTGGGTGAGGTGTCTAGATTGTGTGTGTTCCCTGGACTGCACTTTCTTGTGGGTACATTATATAAATGGATTATGCATTTTAGTTTTCTGCTTTCATGAAACTCACAGCATCGCATGTGTTGTCTAATCATTGTTTAATCATCTTACTTGAAGTCAGAAGCGTGAAAGCCTGTACTGTTCAATATCACTAAAATAGTCAATTTACAGTAACTTTAATATTCCCTTTTAAATTCTAGTTGAAACTTGAGTTTTGAAGTAGGAACTGTTAATCCACAATCTATCTTCACTGTGCATATACTACCATATAAACTAAACAAACTTAAGGAAATGACAAAGAAGCAGCTCTTCAACATGTGGGCAGAATGATTAGCAGATAGGTTATTTTTAAGTATAAAACCCCTTTATCTGTCCTTAAAGTTCCCACTTGTTTAGAGGAACAATTTCTGATGGTGCTGAACATTCAAAAATATTTACTCATATCTAATTAAGTTGCCTGCTGACTACTAACACACACAGTTGTTCAATATAAATTCAGTAATAAATATATAGCAAAGTACGTAAAAATTGCACAATGAAATCTTTAGCCTCAAATATGAATCTTTCATATTTACAGGATCATAGAAGTACAGAATTAACAATGTTAGAAAAGACCTCTGAGATCATCAAGTCCAACCTATTACCTAACACCATCACATCATCTAAACCATAGCACTAAGTGCCTCATCCAGTCTCTCTTTAAACACTTCCAAGTACAGTGACTCCACTACCTCCCTGGGCAGCCCATTCCAAAGGCAAATCACTCTTTCTGTGAAAATGTTTTACCTAACATCCAGCCTAAACTTCCCTTGATGTAACTTGAGATTGTGCTCTCTCATTCTGTCACTGGTTGTCCGGGAGAAGAGACCGACCCCCACCTGGCTACCACCAGGTATCTGTACCCCAGCTCCCTCAGCTGCTCTTTGTAGGGCTCATGCTCCAAAACTGTTCATCATCCTTGTCGTCCTTTTCTGCACATGATTGAGCATCTTGACATCATTCTTAAACTGCGGGACCCAGAACTGGACACGGTACTCAACATGAGGCCTCAACAGTGCTGAGTACAGAGGACGAATCACCTCCCTAGTCCTGCTGACATGCCATTCCTGATACAGGCCAGGATGCCATTGGCCTTCTTGGCCACCTGGGCACACTGCTGGCTCATGGTAAGTTTCCTATCAACGAGTACCCCCAGATCCCTTTCTGCCTGGCTGCTCTCCACCCACTATTTAGTTGGAAAAACAGCACATTTAATTGTTTCCCGTAGGATCAACGACAAATAAAGTACAAATGTAAATGTTTTTTCAAAAATAGTATTTTTGCTAGCAGCTAAGTCAAGACACTGTCAAATGCGAGACAAATTTAGGTCTCAGTTTGTAGTGAAATTATTGGTGAAATCAGAAGGAGTACTGCAGAGGGCAGGGAAGGGAGCAGTACCTTATTTTCACTCTATTAAACAAATACTATGCATAAGGTTGCACCCCACTGAAGCTGAGAACTTAAAAAATATGAGCTTGTGCAAATTAAAAAAATGTTAGGAGATCATCACCTATAAAACAGGCCTAGATAAAGTTGGTGAAAGCCTACTGGATAACACTTTTGGAAGTGAAACATTTCACAGACAGAAGTAATGAAAACCCTCTCCTGGCCTGCCAACAGAGGGACAGAGATGGGGACCAAACAACCAAAAGGAAAATGTTTGAACAAGCCTTGGTAAGAGCCTAGCACTAAGGTTCTTTAACCCACAGGCAGAAGAATGGTGGCTTCTTTGGTAAATCCCTAGGTATAAAAATCTGTATTTTTAAGATGCATGGAAGTAAAGAGAGACCTAAGACCTTCTCCAAAGTTTCCTGTCAAATGAGCAAAGAAGACTCAGTTCAAGAAGTCATAAGAAGATTAGATCATGGCTTAATATTTCAGTGATGCTTGCCTCAGACCAGTGCATGTTCAGAGCTTCTGTCATCCAGGTATCTAAATGACTTTCTTAGAAATTATATAAACTTTGTAGCAGACGAACACTATAATTCAAAAGATGGACATGACTAAGTGCATGTATGTTAAGGAAATTATGCAATTAAACAGCTGCCTAAAGACAGAGCCAGGACACAACCCGGCTTTCCTGACTCCCAGTCTGTTGATACCAGCTGGATCATTTTCTTCCTTATCCTTCAAAACAAATAATTCAGCTGCTTGTTGAAATTGTATAGCAGTGTTTTCCAAAATTTGCAGGTAAAATTCTTTTCTGGGTCCCCAGGAAATGTGAAATCAATGTGACATAGACCTGAGTGTACTCACCTTTTTGTACACTTTCAATGGCATGTGCTGGACTTTTCAGAGGTACTGCAGTTTAAACCCAACTGAAAGCCACCTTTGCTTTTCATCTCCTGTCCAGTCCCCTTCTAGCATTCCTCTAGGGCAGTACTGGCACAAGCATCCAGGTTCTATTACTGTCTTCAGCAGTGCTTTAACCAAAGGAATATTCGCTGCTGCCAGTTTTGTGGATTTCTTTAGTTATGCTGTCAATACTGCATAAAGGGACTGAAGTATTGTGTAGGATCTTGCCAACACCTACTTTTGGCTCATGTGTTTTCTCCTTTTGCATATTTGTAGGTTATGCATAAAATATAGTCAGTAGCTCAAAAAACCCATGAAGTGACCAAGCCATTTTAGATATGTACTACCCTTTGAAAGGTTCTCTCTCGAGTAGTTAAAGAAATGTTAGCTAAATATAAGTACCTAGACATAGAATGATGAGAGTGGGCTTCTTTTTGAGCCTTTGTATTTGCATTTCCCAGAGAGGTCATATAACACACTAATGGTGAACTAATGGGATAGAGCTTGTAGCAGCCAACTTCTTGACCTACCACACTGCCCCTGCCTTCTGATGGCCATGTCACCACAATTATAGAACAGGAAATTTTTTTAAAAAGCAACTGTGGTACTTTAATCTACATAGTGTAATTTTTAGTAGAGGATAAGCACACTGTTGATGTAGGTGACTTATTACAAATACTCATGTGGTTGACCCAAAGGGCACAAATTCAGATTCTGACTGAAGTGTACTAAGCTGCATGTTTCGGGCCCATCGCTATAGTTTACAATTGCTAAAAATACCCGTGAACTGCCTAGATGACAGAGATCATTTAGTCCAGAATAGTCACAAAGAAACAAGTTTTAATGATAACTTGGGATTTTTTGCTTGCATAGTTTTTAAGATGACTACAACAAAGAAAAGAATTAAGAGAAAAAGTGACTGGCAATCCTTGCGTGGAAGGTATGTAATGCTGTAGTCAAGACAGTTGTCAATATTTTTTAGATCCATCTGTGCCTTAACTTCAAGAGAACCTTTTTCTTGACTGCATCCTGCCTGCGTCTCAGCCTTACACAGCACTTGCTCATAGTGAACACAGACCTTGCCAGTGTAACGCAGAAGATTCCTCCTGTTTCTAGGAGCGGGGGGAAAATATTTACTGAACAGGGTGACCCTAGTGTGACAAGGTAAGGCTGTGTCTTCCTTGCAACTCTAGTTCCCTCCTTCTTGCACTTTCAGTTATCTGGGCTATCCTTTAACCTGGACATCTGGTAAAGATGGGTAGCCAGACTAGCAGGGTCAAATCCAGGCATGTGTCTGGGCTGACTTTAAGGTTCTTTCTGGAGCTGGAAGAATTCGGAATAGTGATGACTCTGGCATAAATTTTCCCTTATAAAGGACAACAGAGATAATAATCAATACAATCATGCAAAACCCACCAAAGCTTTCAGGAATTTACAAGTAGATACCATAAATACTCAAGTAGCAACTGACAAGACTGCAAGTGTAAGTCCTTCTTTTTTAGTCCAATCAAAGCAGAGGACAAACACCAAGAAACCATGAGAAAGGTGGTTACACTGACATAAAAAAGTGCTACTGAATAAAGAAATGGTTGCTAAATGTTATCAAATACAGTGTGGTAAGGAAGAGCTATAATAATAAGTGCAAACCACCTGAAAGATAAGTGGGGCAATAGAACGTCCCTAGAGGTGTTTAAGAAAAG
>WEKX01004809.1:0-2500 GCA_013390025.1 Pitta sordida
TGCCTTCCTGAGCTCATTCTTAAAGTACATCCCGCCTTCTTGGACCCCCTTGTCATTAACGGCTGTTTCCCATGGTACCCTCCTAATTAAATCTTTAAATAGTCCAAAGTTTGCCCTCAGGGAGTACTTAACTTCCAAGCCTTTTTTGACATAGGACTCCTGTTACTGAGTTGTTACTATGTGTATAACTTGTCAAATCCTTCCCTATATGCGCTGAAGATAGTGAAGTTATACAGTCAACCCTCTTCCACTTTTCGCCGCCCCTATTGTGGCTTCACATCTTAATGGTGTGATTTTTCAGAGATTAAGGAGGCCCACTTTGCAACTGCGCTTGCGCAACCTGACATGCATAAATATTCGAAGTAGGCAGTCATGAATACGAAAATTCTACCCCCTCATGGCTGCCCGTGGCTCAGCTCGGCGCGGGGCGGCCAGCCCATGCTGCGGCTTGGCTTGGCTCAGGCCGGCCGACCCACGCTGTAGCAGCACGGTGGAGCTGAGGTGGGCGCGCGCCACTCCTGCAGCAGCTCAGCTCCAAGCAAGGAGGCTTCATGCAGTTATGAAAGATTTACACACTCTGAGGTTAGATGTGGTCTCCAAGACTTTCTCAGTGTAAATTTGGTGTCCAAGACTAGACATCACATCTGAGTGTAGAGAGACCAGGTCTACCCACCCAGAGAGACACTGGGACAGTGGTGTGGGTGACTCTCCACACCTGTGTGCCCACCTGAGCGGAAAAGGGTTTTTTCCTGGTGTGGGGTGGCCGCGGGCACCAGGAAGCACCGGCACAAATGCCGACACATAGCAGGGCAGCTCCAAAACAGTGCCGGAGCACCAGGGGCCATGTGAGGATGTGGGGAGAATTTGCATATTAATGAGCTGCCATTGTACGCGGACAGAGGGCTTCATGGAGGGACGTCAGGACCCATGGTACTGTGGTATAGGAGACCCAACTGTATTTATATTATGAGAGAGAGAAACACATTGTCATTCTTAGGTCTGTCTTCTGTCCATGTTCTGACCCTCTATTCCAGTAACACTGAAATATGATTTTGGTTTCCTTGAGAAGGAAAATGTGGTGTGGAACATGTATTCCAATGATATTTTACATTGCAGTGACTCCCCGCTGCATTGCGACCTCTCCATTACGACCCCGCCCATTTGCGAAGAAATTTTCTCGCAGTTTTGATTCAACCATTTGCGAGTTTAACCGGTCGATGCATGAGCAGTGCCTCTGCTCTGCCAAGGGGTAGTGCCGCAGTGCCTGTGGGGTGGGACTCACCCTGCCCTGTGGGGAGGGGGCTCACAATGGCGGCACCGTGCCCCTGTCCCTGACTTGAGAAACTGCCCCACGAAAGTGAGGTAAGCGAGGAGGGGCAAGTGCTGTGTCCTGAGAGGGGGCAGCTGTGGCTGTGCCAGGAGNTGTGAGTTTAGCTTTGCGTGAGGTCCATGGTCTGACCCGTTCCTCGCAAATGACGGGGTATAACTGTATATTGAGATTAAATGCAAAATTTTTCTGATTTCTGCTATCATGATCAAGTGGAATAAACAGAAGTGACATATTCCACAGACACAATGGGATTGTAGTTTTAAGTGTCAAAGAAAGCAAGATAACAAAATTGATACTTTCCACTAATAGTAAACTACTGTGGATGGTAGAGCTAAGAAGAAGATTCATTTACACATATTAAGATTTTGTCACCAGGGCCAACTGGGCATGAAATGGAGTAACTATGCACAAGAATGCTTAAGCAGATTACTGACTTGGAGTTGCTTGGATATGCAGAGAAGAATTACTGTAATGGAAATTGTTCCTGGTATCTGTGGTTATGCCTAAAAATACTTTTTGTGTATCTGAGTTGCAGTCATGTTTGCTTTGGAGCAAAACACATACCCTGCAAGCCATATCTCCTTTCCAGAACTCATCCTGGGATGTCTAAGTTTTGTGTCATCTATCTGAATCTGAAAGTTCAGATTTGCCCTAAAGAATTATAACATTTGCTAAATTGTCATTTTCCTTCAATAGGAGTTAAAGAGCGTGTTTGCATTAGCATGCAGTTTTAAGCCAATGCAGCTGAGTTCACTGATATGTTTGACTGACAGTTGGCAACTTGTGCTTATTATTCAATTTTGAAACGTCTTATATTCTTCATTTAATAAAAGCATTTTAATTTCAAATTCTATGAAATACTTAATTCAGGCTGCAAGATAATACATCTTGCTTTACATGTTTTTTATATTAATGTCTTATTTAGCTATTAATTTTACAAATATTTAATGAGATTCCTACTGGGATTTGACTTCTATGCCTTTTCCTTCTTCTAAAAAATGGAGAGACAAGTGAAAGAATGGAATTCTATGGAATTCATAAGGAAGTTTTAATTCTGACTGCCATTTTACACATCCGAAACAGCAAGGGTTTACATTCCTGTCTTAGTCCAGGGAAACAAGTTGCCTAATCAGTACAACGAGTTTAGACAAAACACATAATTTGACACTG
>WEKX01004809.1:7500-17746 GCA_013390025.1 Pitta sordida
TTTTTTTTTTTCTTTTAGGTATGAGAAAATTAATTACAAATACATTAACAATCGATCCATAACCCATTACTGAATGCCTTGAAAAGGCATGTGAACAGGATTAGTATCTCTTGAAATCCGCGGCCACTCCTGGAGCTCAGTGTTGAGCAAGAGAGGTATTTTGCTCTTGAAAATCTAAAAACCAGTTTTGCAATGTCACCAATTTTTTTCAATCATCCAAAACCCACCAATTCAATTAAGCTCATAAACTTCCTACCCATAGTTCTCCAGGATAAGCAGCTCCATTTAAAAGTGAATGTGGACGAGCTTGTGCTGTCCATGTGAAATATTGTTCAATCAACAGCCAAAGTTTTACTTGTCAGTTTTGATATATCCGATAATAGCTGTAGGTTGTTTTGCAATGTCCAATGTTCTGTGAAGATGGGCTTTTCATATTCTTTATTGTTTTTTTCTGACAAAATGTTGCCTGGAATTTTGCAGTTTTGTGAAATGAAACAACAGTAAAAACAATATATAATTTAACCCTCATAGACCTAGCTGGACTGCAGATAAGCATCTTTCCCAGGCTTATGGCTAGTTTTGGCCAGGATATAATGAGTTCCTGTTCATTGATCCCTTATAAGCATCCTCAATGATTGAACATAACCCCATGAACAGCAGGCAGTCATTCATTTGTGCCCCTTTTCAACTCCATTTTAATCAGTATTTGACACTGTTGAAGATAAAATCCATAATTAAGCTTCATACACAGTCAGTTTTGGCAAATAATGCCAAAAAACCCTCACAAAAATTAGAGATACTTTTGTAGCTAAGCGTCTATATATACGTATATGTATTCTCGATTATGTACTCTTGCTGCCCAATGATTTATTTGTACTTAATGGCTCTTTGTTTCTTTTTTTCCTCATTTTCTCTGCTGAGGGTATTACCTTGCATTATTAACACACTCATGTGTGACTCTTTATTTATTTTTTACTGGTGGGAATACACATTTTTAGAAACAGCTGTTTATTGTATATATAGGTTTAAAGTAAAGGCACACAAACACACAAATCAACTTAATAAGCACCCTGATAAATAGCACGGCTGCTTAATTGGGACAATTGCTAGGGAACAGATTCAATGACCCCAATCAGTGAATTAATGGCACACCTAGTTGTGAAAAGTCCATTTAAATTATATGCTTGGTGTTGTCTGCTGCCTAGTCACAGTAGTTAACAGGTGTGAATTGGTGTTCATAGCATAAATTTCCTGCTGCTTGACCCTTTGTTCACTTCAGGTTGCTTCTCTACTCTTTCATAGCAGCTAAGTGAATGGAAATTACTGAATTTATCTTAAATTTATCAGACTATATTCATGCCTTTGTAACAGCCAATATTAAAAGTAAGATTATTTATAGAGAGGTCTCTGTGGGAAACTTTCTAATTATTTACTGGCTAAGCAAAATGAAATCAATTTTCTGCGCCATATTTGGCGACATGCTTTTAAAGTAAGTAATTTCCAGAGTAACTAATTATCTGCATTTTAGATTGAACCTCGACTTATTAATCTGCTTTCGAGGTGAATACACTGTTTCTGTGAACTTCGCTGATTCCCTGATTAAGGGCCCTGTAGGGACAGTTAAGTAGTGTAACATCTAAACTGCCTGGTTCCTCTCCCCAGAAGTGGATACCTCTGAGTTCAGAATTCCACCAAGAGCAGTGGGTCTGTGTATCCCACAGGCCAGTGTGCTGATTTGTCTGCTCGGTGTTTGTTTTCTGAGTGTGGTAAAGATCAGCCTGCACAGCTGATAGGGCTGGATTTGAAAGCAACACAGAAAAAACTGTTTTCCCCCATGTCTGCTGATGTCTGGAGGTTGTTAGATAAGTATTGGATTCTTTTGTTTTATATTTGCTTTCTCATCCTTAGGAAGTTTATCTCTCATGGAAACAATGCAAAAGAACAGAAACATATTTAGTTGACTGAAGGAAATAAACATGTCCTTTTGTCATTTCTTCCTAAGTGAATCTATCACCTTGAGTTTCACTGTATTTCTAATGGGAGTTTGTCAGCTAAATAAGACTGTTCAGCTGCTTTCTCTATGTTGCCATCCAGCACATGAAAGATATGAAAAAGTTACCCTGTCATAAAGTTTTATCAATGTAGTTGCAAGATTTGTAGATGCAATCATGTTAAAAGCCTTCTTTTGTCGAAGAAGATGAATAAAGAGCAGAATAATCTGTGATGTCATAACTGGTCTCTGAAGTGCTCAAATACAGGATGGATGCTACTGAAAACCTTGTTAAGTAGTGTCTTATGTTTCAATACACCACAAAACGGCAGACATATTTATATATCACGAGAGTTTGATGTGCAAGGGAAGGGAAGGAATACATGATCTATGGCTACCATATGATGTTTAGGAGGCAGTTCGACACTCCATTGTCTCAACTGATAGCCCTGGTAGAGTATGTCAAAGCTAAAGATCCATCTCCAATTCCAGCCATCCAGAGCATGTCACAACTTCAAGGCAAACTCAGGATACTAAAGCTGTCAGTGCAGTGGTAAGGGAGAAGGAATAAGTGGGTGGGACTGCATAAAAAAAGGGCTTTCACTCAAGCCGTATCACTTTTTCACTTCCAGTCTTTTCGTCTGAGGCTACTGAATCAACTTGCATTGCCAGTAGGTAATCAAACAGAGAGAGAGCAGTACTGATTTTGCTTTCATCATAAAAAAACCTGATGGCTCTTTCAGAAAGTAGCAGAGAAATTTTTAAAATGTAATTTTGCTTGTGAATCTTTTAAAATCAAAGCCTCCTGGACGACAGTTAACTGCAATGTTAATGAAATGGAGGTGTGTCACTACAGGTTCTGGGGCAATAAAAGAAGTCATGTATGGCAGGAAGTATATGAGAATTGTTAACACTGGCAGAACAAGTTTCAACAAGTTTCACTCATGATGGTAACAGCCAACTAAAGACACCTTTACCAATATCTCCACAAAGGAAGGATAAGCATCCTATTGAGACAGTTGTCTATGCAAGTATAGGCATAGGTTTTCGTATCCCTTAATAATAAGAAAGCAGCAGATAGGTAATAAATAACAAAATTGTTTCTTTAACTGATTTTAAAAAAATTACTTTTTTTATTGTACTTGTTCCTCTGTTTCAGCTCTTTGGCTTCCGTCACCTGAAATAGCGAACAGAACTGCATCAGCTTACTGCTCCATTTAGGAGCCATTGAGCTGATGATAGTTGTTAATTTCTTTTCACATATCTGCTTTTCTTCCTTTGTTTTGGATCTTCGTTTCCAGGCAAGAACACCTTCAAATGGCTAAAGACAAGCTTTAATTGAAAACTTGAACACACGCTGAAGGTGTCACAGAGCTTGGACAGTCACTGTACACAAACACTTATATTCAATGAAAGGAAAGTCTCACTAACCAAACTCAGCTTGATTGGAATCTGAGACTGCCAAGCAGTATTTGTCAAGAATAACTATGGCACAGAGGCAGTAATACACTGTTTTCAGCCAGATGGATGTAGGGAGATCAGCAAGAGACATAACGTCTGCCTGACTGGAGGTATTGCAAATGCTAGAGAAAAATTTTGAAAAACATTCTACTCTGGACAATGAAAAGTAATTTAGTAATTTTTTCCCATGCATATTCAGTCAATAATGGGTAACAGTTTAATTTTTTTTTTTTATTTTTTCAAACTCTATCAGTTCAGTGGAGATTAATAGTCACAGAAATCAGATAAAACCATGACAGCAGTCAGGATGTACACAACAGTGTAGAACAGTAAATATGGATGTTGTATGAGGGTACCAAATTATTTATATTTTTTTAAGTGTCATCTTCAACAGGATATAATCCTTACCCGAGTGTATTTTTAGTTATTTGATTAGACCACATAATCTTTATACCAAATATAAAATGTTATCTAAACTTTTAAATGAAAATCCTGATTTGTTATTTAGTGTGAAATAATGTGACTGACATGTGAAGATACCTTGCACAGTGTGGCAGATCTCTTGTTAAATTATCCGTGGTATTGGGAACTTGCAGGCCGTTGACTATCCAAATTTAATTTGGTTAGTACAGGACATTTCTAATAATTAATACTGTAATAACACTTAATGATCTGCACTCATGCAATCTGAAAAACCAGCTAATTGTGCAGTTTGTAGTGACTGCATAAACAGCAAGTTTTAAATTTGTCAAATGCTGCTATTTCAGCATCACACAGTCATGCAGAAGACCCTGCCTGTGGGGCTATCACTGATCCAGACACTAGAGACTTGGCCATGATGTAGCAAGAAGTGAAGAACTTGGTCTCTAGGGAGATGTTCCTTTGGAATTAAAAGTGGGAACTTTATGTTCACAAGGAATCACTAATGCTCCACATTTCCCTCTTGTTCCAGTGCTCTGAACAGAAAGGACAAGAAGAAAATGGAAAATGGAAGACTAGAATAAATAAGAACAAATCTGTTGACTCCAGTGTTTTGTTAATTTTAGAAATAACTAACTTTGAGTTTCTTAATCACAGACTCTACATGAAATGATCTGTTTGATATAAAGGTAGACTTTATTCTGTAGTCAGGGCAATAAGGACATTGTCACTGGTTTGTATACCACAAGGGAGTACAGTTTAATCCTCTGAAAATGTAGAAGGACAATATTTTTTATATCTATTTCAAAGATTGTTTTCATGGAGAAAGATTTACACAAAAAATTCCCAAAAGTCATGGAAATTACTTTTGAAAGTAACCATTAAAAGAAATTCAATAAATTTCCCTTGTCCCCTTCAGCCTTATCCTGTGCTTGAGAATGAACACAAGTTAACTCCTTGGTGCTCTAAGTTCAGAGTACGTTTATTTGGGGAATAGAGTTTAGCATTCTTTAAAACATCCGAATTTTACTGAAGCCTCCAGTCCAAATGAGATAACACTAAGTTATACTTTGTTAACCCACACTTCAGGATTATGGAGCTGCTTTTCATTGCATTGTAGTCCTTGTATTAGAAAATGGTTTTATTGACAAACAGTGATTCAGATAAAGCGAGAAGGTAAACATTGCACCTTCTCTGTGTTACCTCAAGAAGGAAAATGGTTAACTACACAGTAAATGAACGAGAGTATGGAAGCATCTCATTCTAAGAGAAAGAGAGATCTCATGTGAGTTTACAGAAGAATCTACATGAAGAAGATAGTGAAACAATTTAGATTTTGAGGGAATGAAAAGAGGTTTATCTTTTTCCCTTTGTTTATGTAAAATTCATGGATTTCTCAATTAAGTCAGGACTACATGAGGACTGATTTAAAAAAAAAAAAGAAGTTTTTTTCCACAGAATTACAGAATATGCTGAGTTGGAATGGACCCACATGGGTCATCAACTCCTACCCTTAGCCCTGGGCAGGACTATCCCCAAGAATCATACCATGTACCTGAGAATATAATCCAAGTGCTTGTTGAACTCAGACAGGCTTGATACTGTGATCAATCCCTGAAGAGCCTGTTCCAGTGCACAACCATCCTCTGGATGAAGAACCTTTCTTTAATCTCCAACCTAAACCTCTTCTGTCACAACTCCAGGCCATTCCCTCAGGTCCTGTCTCTGATCACCACAGAGAAGAGATCAGTGCTTGCCTCTCCTCTTCCCCTCATGAGGAAGTTGTAACTGCAGTGAGGTCTCCCCTCAGTCTACTCTTCTCTGGGCTGAACAGATCAAATGACCTCAGCCACTCCTCATACAGCTTCCACTCAAGGCCCTTCACCATCGTTCTTACCCTCATTTGGATGTTCTCTAATAGCTTAATATTTTTCTTATATTGTGGTGCCCAAAACTGCCAAAATATTCAAGATGAGGTCCCACCAGTGCAGAACAGAGCAGGAAAAACCCGTCCCTCGATTGGCTGATGACGCTTTGCCTGATGCCCCCCAGGACATAGTTGTCCCACCTGGCTGCCAGGGCACTGCTGACTCGGATCGACTAGGTGCGTTAGAGAACAGGAATGTGTAGGGAAGTTTCATGTCTTTCTTCTCCTGAGAGCTCTTTAAGTTATGTTTTTAATGGCAGAATTATACTAGGTTGATATTTTAGTGAGCTAGATATATACCTTTTATCCACAACTGTAAAAGAAACTGTCAGAATCACAGAATCACAGAATCACAGAATATTCTGAGTTGGAAGGGACCCACAAGGATCATCGAGTCCAACTCTTAACACTGTCTCCCTGGCGGGAATCGAACCCGGGTCTCCCACACGCCAGGTGGGGACACTTACCACTGTACTAAAGTGTCCATTCCTCACAGAAGGTGATTCACTTACTTTAGGCAATAGTTCAGTTTATTTGGGTGTAGGGATCTGCTATCTGCTATAGTCAGAGAATACTCCTCTCATGCAGCATCAAGGCCTCATCTGTAACGATTATTTAACTGTGAGAACTCAAGAGTGTGGGACTGCTATCTAAAATGAAGCTCATGTGATCATTTTCAAAACTGTTAAAAACTCCATTGTTTTTGCCTGAGAGTGTAGTCCTGGCTCTACAAATTTCAAGAGGAAAAAATCCCATTGATTTTAATGGTTGCAGTCTCATCCTGCATATTTTATGGATATAATAACACATAAATCCATGATTTAACTTATAGTTTATTACAGATTTTTTTCTTGTTTGTGGTTCACCTGGAAATCAGTTGCATTTACTAATCTCTAGAGGACTTAGTGGCATGTAAATAAGGTTTCAAGAGCCACACAGATCTGTTAAAAGAGGCCTATAACTAATCCAAACAATTTTATGAGTTATTAGTTTCCACAACAAATTAAATTAGCAACATGGACAATTTTTTCTGTTTGTTTGTCTTTGTATTTCATTAAAATATCCCATTGCATTAGGATATCTGGGGCTACACAAGGTTAATGAAAAAAACCGAAACAGAAACAAACAACTCATTAGAATTCATGCAAGCCTTAAAATATATGGAAGGTATATAATACTTCCATGTTTATTTTAAGGTATCAGTCAAAAAATAAGCCAAACAGAACTAAAATATTTGTTAAACTCTCATATGTAATTTTGATGTATGAAAACTCATACGTTAGTGTGTGGTTTCACACTTTTAAGAAAGAATTCTGAGTCTAGAAAGTTCATTTAGCCACTTATTTTCACTCTAGCAAAAATAGTACCAATCACAACTCCTTTCTGGAATAACTGGATTATCTGCAATAATAAATAAATTTGGTTTCTGGTTTTGTTCCCTTCCCTTCCCTTCCCTTCNGCTGTTTTAAAAATATGTTTTAAACTGACATTACACCTTTAATTTTCTGTCCCAAATTCTAAGACTTTCCAAAAAGACATGTTATAGTCATTTGTGTCACTTTACTTAACTGGCTTCCGTATGGTACTATTGCATTTACAGTTTGTAAATGTTATCATACTCCTAGTTTTTCTGTAACAATCATTGAAATAACTCAAGCATTCAATCCTGGCATGCCACAGACTATCCAGCACTTTGAAATTCATAGATTTAACAGCATAGTGTCAGATCATTTTTCATAACCCTTGTTTCCTTGTCAGCATGTCATAGTCAGTAAAGAGCTGCTAGATTAGTACAAATATATAAATCTTTTCTCAGCTTCACCTCACTGCTGTTTAATAGTACTTTACTACACCACTGTGCTTACTAGTTTAAAATACCTTCTGTTTGGAGAAACGCATATTTATTATTATTATTAGGGAGTTTTTGTGCAATTTCCCTGAGCACAGGCTGACAGCTGCATAACACTTTGTCATTTATCATTGTACACAAGATCTGTCAACTTGGGAAACAATTTCAATAAAAAAAAAATCTACATGAAATTACTCTGTGAGAGGGAAAAAACACTGTTCTGTCTATTGTATATGCAATCCTGTGTCTCCATTTATTTATTTATTTTTATCAACTTTTTTCCTTTCTTTTTTTTTTTTAATTTTGGCTGTGAAAGGTACTTAATGTACCAAAAACAATTTGTAAAAGCATTATTTCACCAATTGGAAGTGTGTACGCCTTGCTGAGGTCTCCCTTATCTAACTGTTGCTAATACATTTTCATGCTGTGCTCTTATGGCTTCATTTTACAGTTGACGAGATCACCCACTCCATGCTGTGTTGGAAATGGGACCCTCGTCACTCTAGTCCACAGAGTGCACTTAGCATGTGAACAACAAACAACAAAAAGTTACTGCTTTAAAACATCTTCATTCCTTTATCCCTTTGTTGGAAACTTAGCCTTGCTTTTATGGCATGCTTTAATAAACTAAAGGGTAACAACTATGCAAATCAGAAATGCCATAAGTATCAAAACCCGAGGATTTACTCACCTATAGATTCTGTGAGTTAACCTCAGAACAGGTCAATAACACTCTTTAGATTCTTCTGAAACTATATCTGTCTTCCTCTCCTGACCTCATCCTCCTCAAAGTTTACAACGGGAGAAATAAAATTTCCTTTCCATGACACACCATTTTTCTTCACTTTTGTTTAATTTCGTGTACATCATGTCCTGTAACTAGATCAACATCTAAGGCCTGCAGTTAATAAAACCATCTGGGGCAGTAATTGCTGTGAAATTATGTTTTGGACAGATGAAAAAGCGGGATCAGTATTACAGTCTCTTGTTTTCCACCCTGTCAGTTTTTTCTCCAGCTATGGATTTGTTGTCATCAACGCCTGATGATTCTGCTGACACCCCTGACAGAAAATGAATTTTTCACTCCCCACTTGATTGAATCCATTCATAACATGTAACTCTGTCAAAAAGTGCCACTCTTGAGCTCATTCACTCATGTGTTTGCGTTTTCTACATCAGTGTGGCACAGACAGATGCACATATAAAACCATTAAATATTCAGTAGGCATATTTCCCCCTTAATTTATAACTCTTTATTGTCCTTGTGAAACACAATGTGTTCTTCAAGTTTGCTTTAAATCACCTGATTTCAAAAATCTTTCTTTTGGAGGAGGAATCTTTGCAGATTCTGTACTTGAACTAAAGGATAGATGTAAAATTTTGGCACATTTCTTCATGAAACTAATATTTGAATATACGCCACTAATGCCACTCAGTTTCACATACTACTATCGATAAAAATATGCCTTTCATAGGAGACTAGGTTGTGTTAAAGTGACAGATGGTTTAAAAATTTGGTCCATGAAAATGACTCAGTAACATTGTAAAAAGTAATAATTGGAGGATCTTTGCAGAGAGAATTCTCATTTATGAGGAGCTAGTTGTCACTCAGTAATCATCACTCAACACTGAATTAAAATCCACAAAACTACCTACAGGCAACGTATTTCTAAGATGCAAAAATCACAAAATTTTTCAAGTGTGAGCCTAATGTTCTTCCACACCAGAAAGAACAGCATCACAAGATGCCATCTCGCTAGCAAGACAACTATTTTAGAAATCACTTCATCATACAAGGAGTAGACTGGAGTAGAGTATGCCATTACCATGAGATGATTTGACACTGGAACAATGTTCTCAGGATCTGTTCTTATTTATACTACTTACACTGGTATCAATAGGATATGAGTCAGTTGAAGTTAATGAAATTACACAAGTGCTAAAAGCTATTAAGGAAAAATCTATCACATTGATAAAAAGATAAGTATACATAGAATATACATATTCTAAGTATACATAGAATCATAGAATTACAGATTATGATGAGTTGGAAGGGTCTTATCAGGATCATAGAGGCTAATTCCTGGCCCTAGGCAGGCCACTCCAAGAATCACACCCTGTGCCTGAGAGCTTTGTGCAAAGACTTCTGGAACTCAGAGAGGCTTGGTTCTGTGATCACTTCCCTGGGGAGCCTGTTCCAGTGCGCAACCACCCTCTGAGTGAAAAATCATTTTCTGCTATCTAACTTAAAACTCCCCTAACTCAGCTTCATGTTGTTTCATTGAGTCCTGTCACTTGTCACAAGAATGAAAAGTAGATTCAATACTAGGCAAAAGTTATATTAAAATTTACTCTTTTAGCACTTAAAGTATTTAAACTGATATCATAATACATATTAACACAGAACATAGGCTCATAGGCTATTCCGTGTTGGAAGGATCATCTAGTCCAACTCCCCACCAACTAGACCATATCAGAGACCTCCTCATCAACTCTTGTCTTAAACACCTCCAGGGATGGCGACTCCACTACCTCCAATGAGTGATCACTCTCTCTGTGAAAAACCTCTTCCTAATATTCAGTCTAAACCTCCTCTGGC
>WEKX01004809.1:17860-31610 GCA_013390025.1 Pitta sordida
CCTGGATTACAGGGGGGTTATATTGCACCTCGACTCCTTCCATCGGCCCACTAGTCCAGTTGTCCAGCAGGCAGTATGTCTTACTGTTAAAAACAGAGGTAAAGTATGTATTAAGTATTTCTGCCTTTTCCTCATTGCTACTTACTATGTTCCCTTCTGCATCCAATAAGGAGTGAAGGTTGTTGCAGACTCTCTTTTTACTGTTGATGTACTTACAGAAACATTTCTTATTGTCCTTAACAGAAATGGCTAGTTTGAATTCCATCTAGGCTTTTGCCTCTCTAGTTTTTCTCCCACATGACTTGATGACTTCCTTAAACACACCCTGACTTACCTCCCCCTTTTTCCAAAGGCTGTACATCCTCCTTTTTCCCCTAGTGCGTTCAGGAGCTCTTTGCTCATCCAGGCCGGCCATTTTCCACATTGGGACCGCCTGCTCCTTCACCTTCATGTCTAAAAAATACTCAGATCTAGATGTAAAAGTGGCATAAGAATTTTCTCAGTGTCAGCACTGTGCTGCAACTTACTTGCATTGCTTCAGCAGTTTCATGGTAAAAAATACCAGTTTCTAAGTTTCTAATTTTTTCTCAGTTTATTGAATGTAAGCTAATCCCTCTAGTTCCCAGACACTGTCTTTCACAGATTCACAGAATATTTACAGAATATTTACAGAATATTCTGAGTTGGAAGGGACCCACAAGGATCATCGAGTCTGACTCTTCAACAGCATCACTGCCTCCCTGGCCAGAATCGCACGGGGTGAGGACACTCACCACTGTATTAAAGTGGATTTTGTTTAAATAAATTGCCCAGCCTCAGTCAACGAGGCTTTGCATTTGACAAAAGTGTAGGCAAATTTTACAATTTTTTTCACTAAAAGTTATACCCATCTGTAAACAGGTTAGCAAGGGCAACACAATATAAAACCAGCAGATGCTGTCTACAGAAAGCCGTTAGGCTTTTTCATGTGGTTTGACATTTTTCCACAATGTTTTCATTTTTAAAGTGCATGGAAAGTTGAGAGGAGGCAGAGGATGGCAGTACAAAATCCCGTAATTTCAACTGACTTTAGTTTTAGCAGCAGTAATAAAGGGTTTTCAAATTTATTCTTGTCATTCCTGACAATTATCCTGATGTGAGTATAGTTATTTTGTACATGATTGTTTATTGGAACAACATCTTATAGAAGAAATTCTGGTCATTTTCATTTCAGAATAATTTTTTCAAAGAATTTGCCAATTGATTTTTAATAGTGAAGACCTCTGTCTTGAACAAAATAGGAAGATTGTTTTTCTTTTTGCTTTAGTCCCTAAGGTTTGGTTCCAGCAGTCAGAATTTTTCCTCCAAGACAATTTTAACTCTAAAAAACAAAAAGATATAGTTACATTCTTATTGACACTTTAGAAGAAAATAAACAGTGTAATCAGCAGTTATATGCTTTCCTCAAAGGTGTTGTCTTCATAATGGATATGAATATGAATGAATATGAATAGCCTACAAGATGGGCCAAAGTGTTGAGAAAGGACTGTGATGAAAGAATAAGGATACAGTGACTTCATCCAAAAGAGGAATATTTTTACAGCTTGTTACAAGAACACTTGACTGAATTGACCCACACAGGAGGGTAAAATTACCTTAAAATTACCTTACCAATTTTTATATGTCATTGCATTTCACCTTTACTTGTTATATTTCATAGCTTTACAGTTATGCTGCTCAAGGGCTTCACACTGTTGTACTGTTTGGGAGCAAAAAATTCTGCAGTCTTAAATAAACAGTCTCTACAAATGATACCACTGGACCTACAGTCTTAAAACGTCCCTACAGCTAACACTTGCAGTCTCCAGATACAAGAAGGTAATCACAACTGAGTGGTCAATTTTCTGTGACACTGAAAATTATTAGTCTTTTAAAAAATGAGCTGTAAGAAGATGTCAGTTGTTGATCTTGAAGAGCTTTGATACGTAGTATACTCTTTTTTTTTTTTATTTAACCAATCTTCTGGACAGTAATCTCCAGTTTGAATGACAACGTTTTTTTTGCACTTGGACAGGTAGGCTTAAGTTCACAGAGATGCTTTTATGATGGAAATTAAAAAAATTAAAAAAAGGGCTCTCAGTACTTAAATTGTGTCAACCTGTTGCTAAAAGAAACAAAAGCAGCAATCCCTGCTCTGAATAAATAGAAACAAATTATCACAGGGCAGTAAATAATTAACAAATGAAGGACTGAAACATTTATTCAGTCCGAGAAACAGAGTTTAAAGGGAAAAAAAATCACAGAGTTAGTAAAACAATTATCAGTTATTTTGAGAAAAAAATGTTCAGTAATATCTTCTGAGGATTTGATCCAAGTGGTGCCAGTGTCTCCCAGTCTTTTGGATGAAGTTCCAAACGCATAGAGCAGCAGTCAGAACATTGGATCCAAAAAATTACAGGTCAAAGATCTGATACAAAAAGGAGTTATTTGAAAAATGACTGTCTAGAGCTGGAACAGAGTGTCTCACACACATTAATACCATTGCTATAAAAAGAAAGGAGACTAGATAGGAGAAGGAAGGATAAAAGAATGAAGAGATGAACCATCCACTCATTGACTTGAATGACAATAGTGGAAATTATATCACAATTTTTTTCCTACTTTGAAGTAAAATAGGGAAATGAGGAGTCATGACTAAACACAAGAGTGGGAAAAGCAGGAAAGTTCTGTTCAGTAAGTCTGCTTAAACTGATTGTCTCCTCTTGCCCATTATTTATTACAACTCAAGTGTACAACCTAGTGTCACCCCACTCAAGTGGAAATGTGAGCATGTGGGCTATTTAATACAGTAATTTGTCCAATGTAGCACAATTACAGAAATGCACTGAGTAACTTTGGGCTGAATCCCCTGGAAAGAATTCTTTATGGAGTGCCTACAAGGCACACCTGTGCCTCATTACCTGAATTGATATTTTTGCCATGTTGGTTTGAAGGACAAAATCGACTTAAGAGAGTCTACTTCCATAATTACAAAGAACATAAAGAAGAGACATTAAAACTGGAAGAAAACCTAAAAAAACCTGCCACACAGTAAAACAGGGTGGCAAATATACAAGACTAGTTCTAAGTTTGCACCTAGGAGCTTTTGTACAGCAAACAATTCCATTTTGTTAACAACCCACAAGCGTACACTTAAGAAGCAGGTGAACAAATGTAATTGTGAGAAGTACAATGGTGCTTCTGAGTCTAAACTGTGCTCTTCTCAAGGCACGTGTTCATCTGTTGCACAGTATTTTTGTGTGTAGTTTTACCTTTTTCTTCTATTTTAAAACAAATAAATGACTTTTCCCTTAATGACCTAAAAGACGTAAAGGTTTACAGGGTTTCTTTTCAAATCTTTCACATCTCTTGTTTCTGTATTATTAAAATAAAGCAGTCATCATCCTTTTCTCTCTCTCTCTGTATTCCTGGCTTTGCTCTGGCCTGTAAGGTCAAAACAGACTAAAGGCCATTAATATCCAATAACTGCAAAGGACTTGTATTAAACACTGATACTCCCATTATGAGCTCTGGTGGATAGGTTTCCATATCAGAAAAACAGCATTAGAGTTATCAGCAGCTGGCACAGTTTTAACCTCAGCAAAGGCCAAGGAGCAAACAAACAGAGACTGAAATACCCCATTATCTCCAGAGGCTGTTACTTCTATTCTGAGTGCAGGTAGATTGGTGAGGTACCAGGGGGTAAATTTGCCCTCTGTCTGCTCCTGCCATACCCATTCCTTGCACAGATGTAACCTCCATCTGACCACTGTGACTTGCTTTTCATTCAGTTTATTTGCTCTTAAGCCTTCTTTGCAGACCCCCTTTATTCTAGAGAATCAAATACACTGGAAAATAATCCAAGTGTTCAGACAGCTTCAAAGGTAAGGCTATGCTGAAATTGGTGCTGAAATCAGGACTTTCACAGTTTGATGACCGAATTTAGACTTTTAAAACTCTTAGTTTTCAGGGGGTCAGCTTCATCATCAGTAATTTATTTTTTGTATAGGAGAAGATTCACAGAGTGTGGCAGACAAACATGTAAAGTGAATGCTTTGAAAACCTCCCAAGATTATACCACTTCAGCCTCCAGCAGCTGACCCATATTTAACATATTTATCATATGCGCTCCTGTGCAAACGACCTCAGATGCAGATGGCTTTTGTGATTTGAGCCTTATAGACAGAAACAGTTTCAGAGTGACAGAAAAATGAGAATGGATTCCTAAGGTCTCCTAGTTACTTTCTTTCCTAAAAACTACCAGCTGCTCTGTGTCTCTGACTAACTGGTATTTAAACTGGCAATCTGGTCTAGATGGTGGGAGGCTTGGATGCATGGAACATGATATCCATGGTTCCATGCTTGTGGGCCTGATCCCTGGGTGGGCGTTGGCTTGGGAGTTGGACTAGATGCTCCTATGGGTCCCTTCCGGCTTAGAATAACCTGTGAACCCGTGACATGGAATATATGTGTCTGTGGGTATTACAATCGTGTTGTAGGAAGGTGCATCAGGAGAGTTTTGTCTAGAGGTGAATCTGGATTTAACTTATCAGTCCAGGGCTTTTAGCAGTGGCATTAGCAGAAAATGCTCAAAGGAGTATAAACATTGAAGAAAATCCTACGGCTTCCACAGCACAGTGAGCTTGAAGACTGCCCGAGAGTGTTGAGGCTGCTCAGCCTTGAGTAGAGAAGTTTCTAGGGAGACCTTGTAGTAGACTTCCAGTGCCTGAAGAGGACCTACAAAAAGGTTGCTGTTGGACTTTTTACAAGGGCAGGTAGTGATAGGACAAGTTGTAATGGCTTTTGGCTAAAGGAATGTCGATTTACACCATACATTAGGATGAAATTCTTTACTGTGAAGGTCATGAGGCACTGCAACAGGTTCTCCATAAAAGCTGTGGATGCTCCACCCTTGGAAGTGTTCAAGGTCATGTTGGATGAGACCTTAAGCATTCTGGTCTAGTGGAAGTTGTTTCTGCCCACATCAGTGATGTTGGAACGAGATGATCTTTATGCTCCGTTTAAACCCCAACCAAATTCTGTGGTTCTATGAAACAGCAGTCATCATCATCTTAAATATTAAAGACAGCTTAATGAGGAAGGCTCACCACTACTCATATGCAGACTCAATGTCTCTGTACCTATTCGTTGCTTGTTGCCTGGAAAGGAATATAAGTCCTTATATGCAAGGTAGAAAAGTAATAAATCTGAAGGTTTAATCTTTTACCTATCCATGCATAGCATTTTCACTTCCCATCCTTCCTTCCTGAGGCAAAAATAACTTGCTGGAATCTTTGCAAACTATGAGTACTTGCTGATGGTGTGGCATCTGAATTCACAAAAAAATATGCTTTATATCTCTGTTGACTGGGAATTCATTAGTATATATATGCTACAAATCACTATCTCCACCAACTGCTCGATATGGAAAGAAGAAAATGATGCTAGTAATGTATGACCCTGAGAGTAGAGGAATTGTAGCTATTTACATCAGTTGTCAGCAACCTGCTGCTTGTTTGCGGTGTTGCTGCATGGATATAGATAACCTCTCTGAAACATTAGCTGAGACAAAGCAAGTAATTCTTTGTTGACACATTGTCAGTTTCTAATTTGTTCTCAAACTGTGAGGTAAATCCTCCATCTCCACTGGAAAAAGGACCGCTCTATCTCACATCAGTCTTTCTGCCCTTTTCACTTTCTGTTCTCAGCTGGAAATGCAGTCGAAAAGGAGTTTCCTGCCCGGAAACTGATAAAACATACCAACAAAATTATCTGGAGAGTTTAACCTTAGCTGCGGTCCCTTTACATCAGCCTGAATAAAAACACAGAGCAATGCAGAAGGAAAACTGTGATCTTTATTACAGCAGCATCAGAAATCAGGAGGACTGCAGTTGCAAGGGACAGAGGTTATCCCTTGAACTTGAAAAATGTGGCTTTAGCTACAGAAATAAATGCCTCAGAGCCAGGACTTGGTGAGTGAAAATGAAAAGCTGAGAAACAAAGCCAGACTGATGGGCCTTCATGAAACATTGTTATGTCAAGTAGAAACGGTGAATGCTGTGGCAAGGACTTCATCCTCTTTCCATTTCTACTTCATGGTACCTTTGAGAAGTATGCACTAGGAATACAGTAAAATGTGATGTGCTAGGAATTTCCTTCCAGAGAGATTGACCTGATTACATTTCACTGGGCATAGGACCTCATTCTTCTTTCTGACTGCTGCTCAGATATAAGACTGACAGCTGGACTCTATCACTTGGATTAATGGGTTAAAAGCTGACATCTTTTTAGTATTTTGGACTTTATTTTCTTTATCAGCTTGACTTTCATGCTCAGAGTGCTCTTGCCACAATATTCTTTTAAAAGTACACTTGTCAGGGTCCATTTGCTACTAGCTACCTTGATGGTGACATCAGCGATGGCTACGGTTTACCTTTTGACCTTAGAGAGGCAGCAGATGGGCCCAGTAATAAATCCCGATTATTAGTGAAGGAGCCAATAGCTTGGAAAGACAGAAATAAAAGCCAGGCAGCTTTACGCTACAGTTCTTGTTATCTGCCTGGATATGGAGTTGTGGGCCATGTCAGGGGCGATGATGAGCAGACTGGGCCTGACTGCAGCCCTCTGCTCCCCGGCGTGGGTGCATGCCCTACTGCCAGCCTCCTCCTCCTCTCCCCGTAGTAGCCCAAATGGCCTTCCCACCCAAGTCCAGTTAAGCTTTTGACTCCATGACTTAAAAGCAGTCGGTGGCAGGATAATAATTCTTGGGGTAGCCAAGGGACTGCCAGAGCTTGGTCCTTTTCCATAGACTGCCGTGATAATGGCTGATGTGTGCCACACAAGCCCTCGAGGAGGATGCTTGGGGATGGAGGTGTTGGGAAGAGGCTGTAAACAAAGCCAAGGTTTGTCTAAAGACAAGGGAACTATCATGATGTCTTAACAGTCTTTTAAAAACAAACCTCAACCTTCCCCCCCCGCCCCCGCCAAACTATGGCCAGTCTCCTGTAGCATCAGTTTTGTATTCATTGCACTGGATTTGCAGGCAGCATGGCTGAGCGTTGGCAGTGGGTACCCACCAAGTGTCTTGGTCAGGCCTTTGTTACAGAGAATGTAATTTAAACGAAGCAGTATGCTGCATGGTTGAGCTCAGATAAGTATTTTCCATTTTTGGAAAAAAGGTGTTTATGCTTTAATTTTGATTGATTAGGGCATTTTTTTTCTGAATGTGTATACTTTGATGTAAGAATTTTCTTAATTGTTTCTAGGAGGGTTTTGTGGTTTATGCACTTGAATCCTGCAGCACAATTCTCGGTAAATTGTAGGTTTGCTTTATATAAACACAAGACAACTTAGCTCCATCAGCCAAGTGTCCAAGATCCTACTGTACCCACATGTACTTACAGCATGGATATTCAAAAGCCTTACTATAAGTCATTATGAACCATTACTAGAGAATGATAAAGAAACTGCTGGTTTACTTAAATATCAAATATAAATCACCAAGGAATAATACATACTATAATTTTTTCTCTGAAATGTCTATGTATGGTCTTTGAATTTTAATATTTTTTCTTTTTTTATTAGGAAATGTGATAAGACACGACACTTTAGCATCCTTGCCGTAAGTTCGTCAGGTGAAAAAAAGAGTGAGATAAGTAATTTGGGGTTTTTTTTCCTCCCTGAGTTTTTGTTGATGCTTTGAAACATTTTAAGTTTTCCACTAAACATTATTTTCTTAATATATAGACAGACTATAGTTCAAAAAACAAATTTTAAAAAAAGATTAATTTTACTGGAGGCCAAATTCCACTCCTTTTACATCTGTGAAGAGTCCCATTTAATTTACTGAGAGCATTATGAACATACTACAGCTTTTAAACAAAATTAAAGAAAATTTCACACCCAGCTTAAAAACTTTCCCATTCAGTTACTTGCAGGAATGATTGTACGTCATACTGTCTTAATTTGCAAACCAATAACAAACCATTGGTTTTGCAGAAAGTGATTTTGAAATGAACATTGGTTTTTTGCTTTCCCACAAATGAGTCATTTAATATTCCAGTGAGTTATCGAGGAATTCTTTCCCCCAAAAATTATGCATGACAATTAGAATATTTTTGCTTGTGAGCTAAATACACTTCAGGAATATGATGGGAAAAGGTCTTTTCACATCAAGAAATTATATAAATCATTTTCAAAAATGGGAGTCCTTTCTAGGTAGAAAAAAGATTGTGGCTTTTTAAAAAACTAAAATTCATAAGTGATATTACCTTATTAAGCAGAATTTTTCTGTGAAAATATCCAATAAAAAACTTAAACCATGTAGTTTTCAAAGCAGTACTGCAATCACTGTTAAAAGAAGTATCAGAATAGTCAATTTTAGATGCCATTTTCTGTCTCTGTATTTAGTAAATGAAGAATACACATAGGAATCAGGCCCTTATTTTGTCTAACAACAGATACAAGCTTACTGTGAAATTATTAACAGCTAGTGGCTTTACTTCATCAGTCATTATTTATATCAATCATTTTGTTGACAGCAAGGAAACAGAAGCTGTACTGTTTTGGAGAAGAAAGTGTATGTGTATGTTGTGTGTGTTCCATACAAATTACTCAGGTGGTTCAATATATCCAGGTGGTTTTTTATTCCTTTTGGAAAAACAGAAAGGAAACAACCCAAGGGCTAATGTTCTAATTATCAGTGGTTGTGCAAACCTCCAAAAAAGCATGTATTCTGTAACCCCTGGAAAAATTCTGACATGTTATAAACTGGCTAAATTAGTTTCAATTAGTAAACAAACAAATTGATGCCAGAACAATAGTACAATAATGCATACTAAGTGACTTATTTTCCTAATGTCAAAAATAGCTATATAAAACAATGTTAAATAACCTTGATTTTTATTTATATAGTTTGAACTAGAAGTTTTAAAAAGTCATAATTCCTGACCTTTAAATAAAGTCAGTAGAACTGGAACATCTATTTTTTTCAGAGATTTCTGGAAAATACTTTGTTGGCTTTAGCATTCAACTCATATCACATATGATTCAAAATGTTTAAAATTGAACAAATTTCGTTCAACTGCTGCGATAACGCTGGAAGCACGGGTGCATGATTTTTTTATGTTTAGCATTGGAAGAGGAAGCCAAATTCTTCTTCAGGGCAGAGCATATCGGGTAAACTAAGTAATATTGACATAGGATTGCATACGTAGGAGACGAACATAAAAAATGTAAGGAAATGTTAAGACTCTCCATAGCATGTTTTGGGATCAATGACAGCATCACAGTGCATCAGAAAATGTAATTTTTAGTTCTCCAATTCCTGATGGCTCTTTATCTGCTCTTCTGTCCTGTATTGAGACATATTGTAAATATGTGAGTTTTCTCTATGACCCTGATTGCAGAAGTGTGGAGAAAAAGTGTCAGGGACCATTTCTTTCATTGTTGTGCATATTATTTTTTTGCCATCATGGGTTGTGTAAGTATAATCATTATCTATGATTCGGGTAATAGATGTTGGTAGTAATTTGAGTATTCTATTTACATACTCTATCATATGTTTAGGAAATGGAACTAAATTCAGTCTAGAGTTTTGCAAGGTACCATGTACTGTTACTTCTTGAATTTTGGTTATTGAGTTTTTAAGCTGAAAGGTGTAGGTAAAGTCTTTGCAATTTTATTTTTCTTTTATCACCACCTAATTTAATCTAAGCCATCAGAATGTTGTGTACATGCTTTTACCCTCTTTTGGCTACTCACCATATCAACGTTAACATCTATGCTGGAGCACAGATCATCACATTTATGCGTTGAAATCAAAACAGCATGTCTCAAGTACTCCTCTACAAATGCAAAATGCTTTTCATAAGGGATATAGAAGACTTTCACCTTTGAAAGTTGCACAGACACAGAGCTCTAGAAGAAAATGTATGTATGCTACTGAATACCTTACTTTTTCTTCTGTTGATAACATACTTGCTTTGATCAATCAGTGATATTTGCATATTTGCATATTTGCTGACAAGTGAACTAAACTTATGCACATGACTTCATGCTTTAAATAAGAAAAAAATTAAGCGTTGTGTTCTCTCTGCATTTAGTTACACTAACATACTTCTCCCTGTGAAACTGAATAATTAATTTCCCCAGTGGTGCCATCAGGAAAGTGTTTTCCATTGCTGTTTCTGGAGACTCCATCGCTACTCAGCTCCCATGAATTTGTCGATAAACATACATGGTTGGCTAAAACAGAATATATTTCTTTTACACACTTCACAGTCTTTTTCTGACAATATAAGATCTGTATATTTAAACTGCTGGTGTGCTTTGTGCAGTAACAGAGTCCTTAGGTCAGAACTGTTGCATTTCTAGAGTGTGATCAATATGTTGAACAAGGAAAATAAATACTAGTAGTCTTACTAAAACCCATTTGTGCCTAAAAAGAACTCTAATAGTGTAAAAAAAAAGTTGACCTTGATGAAAAGAAGACTTACAGGTATCATTTTTTTAATAAGCAGGAATTTCTATAATGTTTTCTGAATTTTATATGCTGCTTTTGAAGAATCATGCTTGATGACTTTTTCTGAGGAAATATCCCACATTATTTATGGCAATTTACCCCCTCATGAATTAAATAGAAATGATATACAGACGTTATTCATAACAATTGTTCAACATGCAGTTTAGCACCTTTTTCACAGTAGCTTCACATATTATACATTATGCATCACAGATACAATCATGAGTAGTTTATCCTGGCTTTCCCCTGTCTCCCAAAGGCTATAATGAATGCTAAAAGATACATAAGTGAATCTATCAATCTCTACAAAATATTAAACTCTATTAGGAATTGACCATCTATATTCAGTCTGCTTCCTGGTGCCCAAATTAGGAATCCTGAGAAATTACTCCACACTAAATAAGAAGACAATACTGTTGCTATGGGATCCCACTTATCTGCACAACAATCTCCTGTGATCTATCCATCTTTACTATACATTTGACCCTATTTCATAGTGTACTATTCTGCAGGTCAAAAGTCTTTGGTCTTGGTTATGTCCCTGAGATGGTGCATTCCATACTACTCGTTCAGTAACAATGATTCATCAGAATAACCACATCTTTTTACTTCCCTGTAGGCCTCTCATTCTCTCAGTACTTGAGGCCATTGAGCAACACTGTTTGTTGTATGGAAGCAAATTTTCTTCACATTGGCATTATTATTTTGATGCAATCATGTCTGGGGGACTAAATAGAAAGTGAATTTTTATTTCTGTGTCTATTTTTGCATTAAACATCTGAAAACTTTTCCACTCATCCACAGTACACAATACATCCACTGACCTTCCTCTATGAATAGTTTTAGAATTTGAGTTTTGAGATACACACAGATTTTTTTTTAATATGTTGCATCCATTATGTTCTATTTAAGTATAACCCACCAGAGATTTTCTGCTGAGTTAACAGCTGACTTTTTTTTTAACAGAGAAGACAAGTGTTCATTGGTATAACTGACACTGCTATTGTAGATTGTCTTAATGTACAATAGCTACAAGTACTTATGAATAATTTTACATAACTTAATACATAAAATTGATGACATGCATTCAATAACATGATATTTATATTATGTATGTCTTTGGTGTGTGTGATTGTCGCTCTCTATTTTTGCTTATTATCCACCCACTAAACGGTATCAGGCAAATTTTTTGTAAAGGTGCTTTTCTACTTCATGGATAATTTCTTCCTAGAGATGTAATTTAGCTAATGTATATGTTCTCCTAAACCCATCATTACAGAAAAATCGTATTGCAAGGGTCCTTTGTTAAATTAGAACAAGATGTTATCCTCTTCAGTCATCACAATTACACCACTAAATGCACAATTATTAATTCACACCTTTATCTTACAGACTGCCTTACTTGTTCTCACAGACTTGCAACTCTTGCACACTCCACAAAGACCCTCCACAACCTTCTGAACTCTTTTCATTTTGTATTAGGAACTTAATTTTCTAACACTTGATCCTTGTATGTTCGAGGTAGAACATCTTTATACTGAAAATAACTCAGTATTTTATTTCCCTAACCTAAGTTTCCTGCTGTGTGGTACTGAAAGTTCGTTCTGAATGAGAAAGAAAAAATTACTATTTTCATAATGAAAATTGTGATGTTCTAAAACATCATTGTTGAGTTTAAAAGAGATAAATATGTCAGAATTGAAGTGCAATGTAGTATGCAAAGATGCAAGTATTAAGGTTTAAAATACCACTATTAAAACACAAGAATGCTTAGTAATTTAATATCAAGGTCTGAAGGATGACTCCAAAGCCAAATTCTTAAGTTACAAAACCCAGTTGATGGTATTTTTTTCATGAACCACATTCATAAGTGACCTGAAAATTAACTCTGACTTGTGTTTTCATTAGCTCAATAATTTTAGAAGCTTCAGGCTTACCTGTTTCGTTTTAGCTAGATTCCACTCAAGTTAAAGGTTGGGGGCTGAATTAGTGATGGACTGGATGAACAAGGCAATTGCTTTTTGATTGCAACCTTTATCTTCCCAAAGTCAATCAACATTATTCATGTTTCAGAGATGACTGTTTTCTGGTATTTGAAGGTTAGCTGTTACAATATGACTTGTGTTGCAGAGAGCCTACAACAGGTGAAATACTGGACATAATTTCTATTCATATTCTCCTAGATCTAAAATAATCTCCGTAAATGGAAACACTACAGAGGTAAAACAATGTTTAAAGGCATGTGGAAAATACACCTCCATATAACTTTAAATTGTTTCTTAGATAAACTAGCCATTGAAGCAGAATAACAATGTGGAAAATATGAAAATAATCATGTTACCATGTTCTCCCCTTATTTCTTGTCTGAATTAGAGAATCTACACATGGAAGTGAAGATGATTTTAAAGTTGATTAGATACTTTAAACTATAATTGCTCTCAAAGAATCAAATATTTTCTAATAACTATGAATAGGCCACTACTGTTCTCATGCTATTGAAAATGAAACACAATAAATATTATCTAGCAGAAAGAGGGAGAAATTTCCCCAGAATAGAAGGCAACAAAATGTCAGCTCTATTTGGAGAAGAACTTTAATTTTCAACTAAGCAATCCCATGTACTAGAAAAAGAAAATCTTTTCAATTTGGAGGACTTTGACAAATATTAATATATCACAGTTGCAATGGGATTCATTTGTGCTGTGGAATCCAAGAGGTCAGTACATCTGTAAAGACTTATAGCGCTTAAGAGATGATCGTACAAGACATATGGTTTAATCATGATGTATTTAAGCCTTTTTTATCTGCTTAAGAATTCAATGTTTTTCTTTCTCTAATTTAAGAAACCATTTGTGATTCTTCTCAACAACCAAAAAAGTATTAATACAGCAACCAGAGTGTATTAAAAATTGGACTGTGAAAAATCAAAATTATGTAACTACAATTAATTACAGCTATGAATAAATTATAGATATAATGATTTGAGGGTTAATCTTTATTTACTTCACATCACACTATAAATTGTTCTATATGAGTGAATTTCCTATAGACTCTCATTTATAGCACAGTAAATCCATGGAGGAATATAATGAAAATGCGGAAAGACCCTGTGATTTATATCTCAGCATTAATATGTTTATGTCACTAAAACTATCCTCTCACAACAGTTTTGCTAAAACTGTGTCCTTCCAATGATGATCATAACCATTG
>WEKX01004812.1:0-11071 GCA_013390025.1 Pitta sordida
TCCCCTCGGCCCGGCGGCAGGCGGGCGGGCAAACGGGCACATCTTCCTCTCCCTCTCTCCTCTTCTTCTTCTTCTTCCTCCTCTCCTTGCTTCTGTCGCCTCGCTCTCCGGCGGCTCAGAGCCCGCTGCTCACCTCCCCTGGCTCCCGGAGGGCAGCGCTAACCCCAGCCCTCCGCAGCCTTAAAGCAGCACCGAGTCCGCACAGTGGAAAAACCCAAGACCAATAGAAGAAGGCAGGAGAATATCCTGCCTCTCAATAGTTGGCTGAACTGCGGCCGTTTGGCATCAGCTGAGTTGTATATGACTAATGTGTTGACAAGTCGTGTGGGGGGACTGGAGGAGGGGGCCCTTCTGGAAGGTCACAGCCCAGACAGGCGAACACATCGAATAACTCACTGGGATTCTGGGCAAAACTGAACGAAAACACGTATTTATATACACACACGCACATCTTGCAGTGCTTACAAGGATTCAGATAGTATTTGGCCTTTCATCCGCATCTTTTTCTGTGATAAGGAAAATTTTTCTTCCCCCTGTAGTGAGAGAGTGAATTACAGCCTCTCTAACTAAAAGCAATTTTTGTGTCTATTCCTTCTTCACGTCTACGATGTGAAGGTTGGTCTGAAAAGGAAAAGAGAAAAACAAAAAAACAGAAGAAAAAAGGAAAAAAATATTAAATGAAGACAGCTCCAAAAAATCAATATTGTGAAATACATAACAGCATTAGGGCAACTCTGAATTTAAGCTGTAAGATGAAAAGCAAACACAACAAAGCAATAAGGAATCTCAACCTGCAGAGTCCCCAGTGTGTTACCAACAGGATGACTTCACATTTGGGGGATGACTTTTTTTTTTAATGCTTTATAGCACCAGACATTGCCACGCTGCCAGCACCCTGCCTTGTGCTCTGTAGTGAATCCCAAAGGAAGGTTGTCCCCCCAAAAAGACACTGGGATGAACACATGCAGCAGAACTGGAACAGGGAAGAATATCTGTGTGGAGATATTTCTACAGCCATACAGGGCAGATCATAACACACTCCCAAAGTGTTGCATAAGGCCCTTCATTCTAATTCTTGAGCACATCAAAGTCTCGGCTGAAGCTCAGTGGAATCGTAAGGAAGAGCTTAGTTCCCTGCATCCCATTTGGGCTGGGCTATCAGCCAGGAGACACTGAAGCCCTGAAGTGAAAGGAGGGGAGATGAGACCAATATTGGGCAGGGACTCATGGTTGCCCTTAAGAAAATGAGAGAGAAGTAAAAAGGTCTTGGGGAGGAATTTTAAAAAAAGAGGAAAAAAGGGAAAATGAGAGACATTTGGTTTTATTGGAAATTACGTTCTGTTAAAATAATATTTTCTTATCTCTGATTAGAAGAGAGCTTGTGACTAGTACAAATATTTAATTATGGATTCAAGAACATTTTAGAGAAGTTCATGACAGATTTGTTCAGGCAGCTCTTTCAGAATTGTATTTTTTCCCCCATTTTGCAGACTCAAACATGTTTGGGGCTCAAGAGATCCAATGCTCTACCAGAAAGAATAAATATACCACCTTCTCACACCTTTCCAACTCCTTTACTCATCTACCTAACTCTGGTGGCCCTTGGCAAATTTCAGCTTCCTGTGGAGCAGTCCCAAGCAAGTTTCAGTGTGTCTCAGTTCATTTAAAACAACAACAGCAGCTGCAAACTAGAAGAGTAAGTCTTTAATTTGTTCTTCTGTGGCACCAAAGGGCAAAGGGACCAACTTCCAGCGGGTATATAACATTTTTTAGCAGCAGCCAGCCAACTAGGCAGTGTCATCATTGTCCTGAGCTGGGTTTAAGGAAGGGGAGGGGGAAGGCAAGATGCAATTTTGCATGAAAGCAGGGTTCACTGATCCTGCTGCTCAAGGAATAACTTGACTGAAACCTAAATTAAACAATCTGTCCAAGTGGAGAAGGAAGGCTATATGATAACTTCCACACAGAGGACATGAAATCAGTCAGAATGCCACTTTTCAAATCTGAAGAATCAAGCATGATCAGGCTTCAACTGCAACCAAGGCTGGTTCAGGTCATGAACCAAGGAGAAACCCCATTTCTGCTTTTTTTGTTGTTGTTTGTTTCATTAAAAGAGAATGTCCTGGATTAAGTAGTTGGGAATTATTTTAGTTGGGAATAACTTTCCAGCAAGATATCTCAATTAGACTTTGCATATACGTAATTATATCTTTGCTGCGGGGAAAAACCCCTTATGCCATTATTAATTTAATTGTGATTAAGGGTCAAAAGTCTTAAAATAGTTTTAATTTAAGTTCTTAAACTGGGCTTAACTCTTGTACTGGTTGAGATATCAGGTTGATCACCAGGATTCTGAAGCTACCACCAGGCTGGNGTGACATGGTCTAGTTGGTGGGGAGTTGGACTGGATGATCCTGAGGGTCCCTTCCAACTCGGAATAACCTGTGTGTGTACCACACAGACTTTATGAGGAACATCTCCTGAGTTAACAGAGATATGACAACAGGGCACATCAGCTGATGCTCACCCCAAATGTATCTCAGACACTCAGCATTTCAGATCACATTATGCTGCAGGAAGCACAAGGAGGAGACTTTTGATTAGAACCTCACTGAAACACTAATGTGTTTGATCCAATGGCATATCCAGAACCCCAATATCCTTAGAGACAGTTGTGGCCACACACATTCCAGTTCTCCCTTGAGCCACCAGCATGAAGTGTGCACAGAAATATCCCCCCAATGATCAGTCTGACAACAATCCACCCAGTCACCGTCTTTCAGTTGAGCGGAAAACTCAGCTGAAAACCACAGGAAGGGTTAAATGTCGAGGTCTGCAAACCAATTTTGTGATGTATCTGCATCATATCCTCACACTCAGTGAGCAGACACACAAGTGGTCACAGCAGACCAACACACCAAGTAAAAGCTGCCTCGTGGAAAGATGCCTTTGTGAAAACCAAGTGTGGTACAATGATCCAAGAGACTGAATGTTCCACATTCCCATGTTGGAAGATGATGTGTCTGGTCTCTAACTTCTGTAACCAGCAGGAAAATTATTTTTTCTAAGAAAAAGATAAAATGGCTCGTCTGCAATAAGTCTGCATTGATTGGGACTTGAAAGAAAACCAAAAGAATCTTCCAAGGAGAGACCCGGGCTGGGAGCAGTGGCAGTAATTGGTTCTATTCAGATCGTGGATGGTTTCAGAGGCTTTGGGCTTTAGGGAACTCAGTCAAATATCCGCCATTGAATATTCAGCTATTCAAACAGAGCCCTTCATTGTCATTCAGGATGCAAAAAAAAAAAAAAAAAAAGCCCTCATTTGCAATTTCAGCTTTGAAAATGGTTTTAAAAGTACCTGGAGGAAGAAAGAATAGGAGGGAAACAGAGAGGAAGTGAAGAGAAAGAACAGTGAGAGAGGAAGTTCTCAACGGTCTGACGATGTGGGGAGGGGAAATAATAAAAAATGAACATGCATCAAATCAGAATCTAAATGACTGATCAGCCTAGTTTCTGGAAGAAATGATACCTTGGCTCAGTCATCCCTCAGCTTTTAAATCATTCTATTTCTGCTCATTTATTGACCTTGTTCATCCACTTGACTGTGTTCTTGCAGCGTAATTATTTTAAAGGAAAATATTGGTTATTAGTTTGTAGACAAGATACAGATAACCACTGGGAGCTCTCAACTGAGTAAACTAACTTCAGTTCTACATTTAGTCACGATTTTCATTTTGGTGAGATATAATAATGTTTTCAGTTCTGCTGAGAAAGGAGTTGTCATCCAAGTGAGCTTAAAACCAAAACAAATGCAAGAAGAATATTATCCTGAGTTAAAAGAAATAAAACCTTGACTATTTCATGAAGCAATTTTTCCCCCTTTTATAATGAAAATATGTAAATAGACATTGTGCAAAGGATTTGTGTATATTTGGCTGAAATATACATCCCAAAGCATTCAAATCTCAATCTTCTGAATCAAATATTTCCTATCTTCTTTCTGGGTTATATCTATACGTGACAAGTTTGAGCAACTCTTCCCCAAACTTTCAGGTAAACTAGAGGTTTGTTACTGCACCCATAACAAAGTAAGATAAAATTGAAGAGTCATAAAAGGACCAGAGGTTAAGAAGGGAAGAGGATGAGAAGTGGGAAAGCTTTTTTAGTAGCTTCCATCAGTCTGGAAACAGGAGAATCAAAAGCCTTGTGAGAACAGGTTTTCCTCAGAAGACTTCATGCCCGATTTGATACTGGAGAGATTCAGATAAATGTTGAATGCTTGTCAAAACCAATCGCTAAACCTTCTGATATTCACTGGCTACCAAGCTTAATGTTTATAAGCTCACAGTCAGCCATTTTTATCAGGGCAAGCTGCAAAAATTAAATATTTTCCATGAGACACTTAAGAATTTTAGTTCTATAAGTACCATTAAGAAGATACCAGCCAAAAAAGCTCCGTTTGTTACTATGAACCTGGGAATACTCAAGATGGAGAAATAAAATCTAAGCATATTCTGTGATCTGCATGAAACTACTTGTGAAAACATCTATGTTTCTGAAACCCATCTATTCCACCCCAAAAAAATACAAGGGAATGAGTAAAATTTTCTTCCTAAACTCCATCAGGATCCATTGACTACTCCAGGCTGATAATGTGCAAGAATATTGTTATCTGGCAAAAAAATGTGCTCTCTCGCATGACCTGTTCTTACACTGTACACACAATTAGCCATTCACTCTTGATATGGTCATGAATTAAAGCAGCAGCTTTCAAAACACTCTGGATGGCTTCATACACACCGAGCTTTAAACCATATAAATGGAGATTATTTTTTTCCCTGCCTGAAGTTACTCTTTTCTTGTGCAGCTCGTTCCTGGGCTCCCAATAACATCTGGAAGATGTGACGAAGCAAACTTACCCCATTAAGTGGTTCTGTAAGTGCAGGATCAGCGGGAAAAAGAAATTCCTCTGGATGTTTTTTCAGAAGACCGAAGACCTAAGGCAGATTTCTATGAATTTTTCCTATGCTTTCAAGAACTTGGAGTGGGATTAGTCTCTCTCCTTTGCCCTTATACCCATGTTAAAGCAATGACTTAATTATATTCTGCTTACACCCAACAAACAAATGGATTGAAGCTGGACAGCAAGTTCAAAAGTTATCACAGAGAAGGAGGAGAGCAGGTGACAAAGATGTTTCTTAGAAAACCGTGCTGGAGTGAGGCATGGAAAAATCCGGTCTGTGGGAAGGATTTTAAAGCCCCATGATTCATGTTTTCTTGAGAGAATACCAGATTTCTCTATTTAAAGTAACAACATCAAAACATAGGGCAATGATTTTTTTTTTTTTTTGTGCCATAGATTTCTTTTTGCATTGCACCTTGCAAACAAATAGAGAAGGTAAGATTCTTGCTGCCAACTGAAGGAAAAATATTGTCTATCAAAGGGAGAAGCCAGGAGAAATATTTATTTTTTTTAATTTTCACAACTTCATACAGACAAGTTTGTTTCTAATATACAAAAAGGATCCGGGGAGAAGGAGGGGTATCCAAAACAGCTAAAGATGAAGGGTGGGACACAGCACACAACATATCAAACAACAGTCTTGGGTGAAAATCTGGGCTTGCAGAAGGGCAGAAAAGCTTCTCTTGGTGCTAATGGGTCCTCACAGGAGAATGTGGCATAACATGGCATATAGCAGCATTGTGGCACTGAAGATATCAATTTAAGAGTCCCCAAATAAAGATAAACTAAACCCCTTTGCATGTCTTATGTATGTGTAAAGACAAGACATTAAAGACCCACAGCATGAAATGAATTTAATGCCAAGATATGATGAAATGAATTACATATATTGAAATCATAGCTACGCCACATAGCACATACCATAATTCTGCAGCATGAAAGGACTATTCAATTTCTAAATCTGATTTTCCATTATTTGGATTAGGAGTCAGAGCCTTTTAACAAGAGATCTCAGACTACTCTGGATTTGGATGGGAGCATGTATGTATACATGTAACTTCTTATAAAAAAAAGGTGATGAGAAAAAGGAAATTTGAAGGACCATCACAGTTTCAACAAGACTTAAAAAAAAAATAATGATGGTTTCAAAGCTCTGCAGACCTCTCTTTAATAATTGCCACAGAGCAATCCATTAAGTGCTGTAATTATGTGGGAAGAAGGTTATCCCTGGTTCTGAGCCAAATTCTGATTTCTATTACCTGCCCAGGATGCCAGTGTCTTACGCAGAATAGCAACCACATAAACAAAAGAAGAATTGAACTCTTGGGAGCCAATACCCCCCTGACCAGAGTCAATACACAGAAGGGACCAGGAAGAACAGAGCTCACCATGCCCCCGATGAGGCACAGCGTCCTCTTCCTCGTGTGGCCCCCATCTGCTTCCAAGCACTGATGGAGAGACAATATCTCTGCTTGCAGGTTGCTGGGAGCATGTGAGAGTGTGGCTCTTCCCAACCCTGGTGCAGAGGAGGGGGTCAGGGGGGAGCAGCAGCACGGCAGAGCAGCGGTGGAGCAGGGATGCAGGGTTGCCAAGCAACAGCCAACCACCGGAGGGGGGAGTTAAAATGGGGAAGGGAAACACACATAAATTGTATTTTCCTGTGTGGGGCCACAGGAGCCCTTCCATCTGTTTTTCTCCCTGCTTCCATTGAGTTATGGGTATGGATTCCATGAGGGGATTTGGCCACAAACGTGTCTTGCGTCACGAGCTCCAGTCAGCTGCTCCAGGAGGTTGCAACAGGGAGAACCGTAAGAAATACTTTCTTTGCCAACTTGTTGTCATGGATAATGCGGCAAGAACAGCAGCAGGCTGCCGTGAGCTCTCCACACAGCTTGTCCCAGGACTCGGCAATACGAAGTGAAACCCCTCCACACATCCATAGCAGTGGTGTTTCTTCTGGGACATCATCATTTTCCTCAGAAACATGGACAATGTAAGGGAGATGTAATTCCTGAATACCATACAGACTTCCTATGTGACAAGAGGAGCCTCTGTATTATTTCCATATAAAGTTCTCATTTCTATTCTGTGAAGCCATAAGCATTTGAGGATGTAGCACCAGAGGAGGAGACCTTCACAAAAGCTTCAGGCAAGAGTTTCAAAGCTTTTAGCCTTCACCTATTCTGGTGAAGAGGGACCAGTCTGAGAGCAGCTGGAATATACAAAAATAAAAACTCCTGGCAGCTCATGGGGCCTGACCACATTTATTGGAAAGACTTTTATGAAGGTTGACCTCTGGGATCCCAAGCCTCTTTCTGCAAGGACAATCTGCCACTAACCCCAATACTCTTGACCATGACCTCATGACCCACATTACAGCTTTCACCACACCTGGCTACTGGTTCCAGCTGCAAAGCTTTGCCATGCTCTGCCTCTTGCCCGATGTGGATGTTTTCTGGTCTACTCACACAAATTTTTTTTGATCCCCCTCTTTTGTTGACTCTTTTCTGGCCACACTTTATACCCATTATCTCAGATCACCAACCAACTATGTGCTTACATGCCACCACACAAATAATTTTGACTCCTTAATGCATTTTCTACATCCTATCATCGTTTACAATTACAGAGGAAGGAAACAGAAAACTGTGAAGGAAACTGCATTTGCATTTACTTTAGAGTGCACAACATAAATTTTACCAACGTAAATTGTTCACAGGTAAGACAGAACCATTCTCTGTGCCTTTTGAGTCATGAAATCGCCCAGAGAGACAGGTTATAGAGCAGACAGTGCTCCCTCTTTCCAGGTATCTGCGTCTCCTTTAATAGTCAAAAGAGATGAGTAAGCACATTTAAGAGATGATTTCTCCCATCTGAAAGTGATTGTCTAAAGCAGAACAGAAATTGCACCCTGGGAGCCCCTGTTCCTCTCTCTCCATGTATTATGTGGAGAAGCTACAGTGAATTGCACCATAAACACTTTAAATTAAGCGAGATGAGCAATGTCCACAGCAGCCAACTGTTGCCGAGGTTTTAAATAGCAGCAAACCCACGGGCAGGATTTGAAGGCAGCTAATGGAGATCTTGCTTTTTGGGAAGGAAATTCTTACACAGGAGCAGAAAAGCACTTGACTGTAAGCCTGGCAAACAAGTGGAAATTCATATGCTGGTTGGAGATGGGAAACGACTCCAAGTACTTCCTGGGGGAGGTTTGGCAGGGCTGTGTTATTTTAGCAGTAACAGAGAACAAGCTGTGATAGAGAGCAATGGGATATCCTGTTCAGTCAAGGGTTTCACATTAAAATGAAGGGCTGGGTGAATATGAATGACAGAAGTACACTGGACTGGGATTAAACAAGAAAAAAATGAAATTGTCATGTTGTCACCTGTGACAAGACATCCATCTGGAGCAGGGTGTACCAGTTCTGGGCTCCTCAGGCCAAGAGCATACAGACATACTGGAGTGAGTCTGTCGATGTGTCGATGGAGCACAAAGATGGTTAAGGGGTTGGATAATGTGATACATGAATAATGGTCAGAAGAGCTGTGACTATTTAATCTGGAGAAAAGAAGGCTCAGGGGGATCTTTATTACGAGCAAAAATACTTGATGGGGTGATGCAAAGAAGCTGTAGCCTGACTCTTCTCAGTGGTGTTCAGTGAACAGACAAAAGTCAACAGAGAGAAACCAAGAAGATCCTTTTAAACAAAAGATTATGTGTATGTATATACAATATATATATTTTTTTACAGTGAGGGAGGTCTAACACTTGCACAGGTATTCCACAGTGTTTGTGGAGTGTATACCCTTGGAATTATTCAGCCTTGGACAGGACACAGTCTGACTGCAGTAGTTAACTCTGCTTTAGGCAGCAGGGCTGGTCTGCATCTCCCAAGGTCAGCTTTGTGGATCTGTACCAAAACCACTGACTCCATCCTCCACAGAGAAGCTGATCCGAGTCCAACACACACTGTTGGACGTTTGATGGACAACGCTTGTTCATTTCCTTGGGGATCATTTTGTGGGTTTGGTTGGGGGGGGTTAATTATTTTTTTTTAAGTACATAAGATACATAATTATCTGACAAAAATGGTCTCTCCATCAACAACACTTATTTTTTAGATAATGATGGTTCATTTAAAAAGCCTGCAGTTACTAATTACCACAGTTGGGTTTTCTCTGAGTTTAAGTGCTCATAAAGTGACTGCTAGTAAGTTTAGGGAGGAACATTTCATCCATCCTCTTTTATATACAGTTATCACATCCTTGCTGATTCATCTCTTCCTTGAGCACAGTTTCCTCTCTCCTCACCTTATATTCCTCTCACACAGAATTCCTTCCTGCTTCTGTCACTCCTGTTGTGTATCTGGATCCTGTCTGTTCTGCTGTCTCTTTCTTTGAAATGATATGACCAGAACACAATGGGCTTTAAGCATTTTTTAGCTGGAGGTTAAGCTACAAATCTTAAATAAAAGATACACCTGTCTTGCATAACATCTCCTGTCCTTCCCGCACACCAGTGTTGAGAGAATAAGTTCTTACTGCTGTTGGTCTCCCTGCTTTTGTCCAAGACATGGATATAAAAAAACCGAAGTTATGCCTAATTGGTTGCAAGTCAATAAAAGGATAAGAAGATATTTTATCAAAATAAGTTTATTTTTTAAAAGTAGCCCAAAGAATATGCTCCATGCTGAGGCACTGAATTGTGCTAATTTTCATATCTAAGTTTAAGGCTGAGCAAAAAGTTAATTGACATAATAACTTCTTTTGGGAAAAAGCAGAATTCAGTGTGCTTGCAACATTCTGCTGCAGAAATTCAAAACTTCATCACAGCTTATTGATTAGACCTTGAAATGACAGTATGATTGTTTGAGAATAAGATAAACCATAGCAATCTGAGGGGCTTTTTCCCATATGAAGTCTCTGTCAGCTCAGAACTGAAACTATAGCAAGCCAGCATTTGTCATTGACTTAAATTTCTGTTTTTTCAAATGGTTTGAATACACATAACCAAACCCCTCACTGTAAGGACAGGTTCTCTAGTTTTTTTTCTGTATTTACATTTTCTTCCCGATACATATGAAAAGAAGTCTGCTGACCTCACTTTAAGCCGTAACAAACAATTATCATAGACTGTGGCACAGACAAATCTCTGCACTCGGAGTTTTCAGGAGTGATCAGCAGCTGTTTCAGGTCGTGACTGATGGGAGTTGGCAAAGCTTTGTGGGAAATGGCAAAATGCCCACGTGGATGTGTCCAGCTCGAGTGTTACAGACTTTTCACGTAAGTAATAATCAGACTCATTTACACAACCTTTGCAAGATGAGGGAGGGGTGATGGGAGGGGAGAGATCTCATTTCTCTTCAATAGTTAACATTAAGAAATGAATTCTCACCAAGCCAGCACTTCCTAATCATGAAACAGAATTTTCCTCCGTGCTTTGGAATTATGCCCCAAATCATTTCTTGTACCCAATACCCTTCCCAGAGTGCAATACATATTTCTTTCAAACCCATTCCTAAATTCAGTTTCTTGGAAGATATGTTTAAGTAAGGATTAACAGGAAACTGAGCCCAGCAGAAATAACACTTACAGCTACCACGTATAACCTTTCCAACACACAGGACAGCATGAACTAAGACCTTCCAAATACCATATAGGTTACTTTTCTTTCCTATTCAGAGTGGCAAACGGCACAGGGTTGGCTATTTCTCCCGATTCAGAGGAACACGTCCTTTTGCCAAACAGGGGACAGGAGGAATGATGACGGGGGAAAGGCGCTGTCCTTAGTGCCTCCCCCCCAGCGAGGGCCGCTCCTGGGGTTTGCGGAGGCGCTGCTCATTCTCGGGGCTGTCGCTCCGCTGGGCGAGCGACTTTAAAGGCTCGCAGGGCGATTCTCCTCCCCGCTGCTCGGAGCCAGCGCGACGCGTCCAACCCGACACCGGCACCGCCGCGACCCGGGGAGGAGAAGGGAAAAAGGTCCCCGCGGCCGGGGCTCACCATGCGAGATGCTGTGGAGCAGGGCGACGGCCAACATCCACATGCCCCAGCCGCTCCCCCGCTCGCCCTCGCCTCCTCCTCCTCCTCCCTCGGCTGGTGGCTGCTCGG
>WEKX01004815.1:0-22813 GCA_013390025.1 Pitta sordida
GATTCTGTGATTCTGTGATTCAAGGTACATGCCAGTGGGATCTGTTTGTATCTGTGAGCTTAACATGCACCCCCATGCATCCGTAATTCCCTGCAGTTGTGTGCAGCTCCAGAGCCAAGGCACAGGGCAGAGCTCAGTTCCCAGGAGCAGGTTAGTGGCATTACCCTGCTGCTCTGCTTGAAATAATTAGCTGAGCTCACAGATGACCTTCTCAGCAGCCCTAAAGGCTGACAGATTTGGGTTATAGTGGAGCAATAGAGAAAAACACATTGCAGAGTGCTCCTCCTGGAGAAATCCTGCTGCTCACTCCACGGCCAGCCCCAGGAGCTGGAGCTGGGCAGGGGCTCCTCAGGCTCCCACAGACAATGGATGGGGCCACAGGGCTCCACCACTTCCCTGGACACATCGTCCACTGTTCTTAACTGATCCATCTGCTTTCTTTGTCCTTTCCCAGAAAGTTCACGTGGCTGTCAGAGTGATGCGCCAGGACTCTCTGGCTGCGTTTGGGGTTGTGTCCAGTTCCTACTCCATTTGCAACACATGAAATACAGCTCACACAGGAGAGTGCAGGTATGCTGTTCCCTACTGATCACTCAGTTTTTCCTTATTATCATTTCAGATTTACTTATTACCTTTATCCTTTTGCTTCACATGAAGTTATTTTCATGTTTGTTACACATTGAAACTGCCCAGTTCAGATTTCTCCCTGGTAAGCAGGAAAACATTCAATCACAAGGATTACATTTGATAGGTTTTTAAAAAACATTTAGAAAATAATTCAGGCAGTTCCTTGCCCAGTTACAGCACTAGATATGAGTGAGTGTGTAAACAGGTTTCTGCTTATCAGTCCTGCTGCTATCTGCTGCACACAAACTGCTCAGCCCCACAAAATCCAATTTCCAAGAGGTTAGAGGAGGGAACTGTTTGCAAAAACACAGCAATACAAATCTCCCAAGCCACAGCCCTCATTATGCTGATGCTGAAGAGAGAAATGACTCTTCACGACTCCTGGCACCCAGAGGTGACATTTACTTTTATGGCTTTGATTAGAATCAACCCATCTTTGCTGTGGGATTGTTTCCTCCTGTTTTTCCATGCTTTTGTGGTGGGTCAGAGAAAGTGTTTTGTGGCTGGAACAGGCACTGGCACGTTGGGTCTGCAGTGCACCCTGGCCTGGCAGCACAACCATCCCCTTCTGTTTTCCCCCAAAAGCTGAGAAACTCAACTTGGAAACAGCAGCACCGCGCTGGAAGGAGAGACAGGAACACAGCTGCTGCTTCCCATGGGCTGCCTGTACCAGGCATGGAGTGAGAGGGTGAGGTTGTGTGTTCAGGGTGCAAAGGTACAATGATTTGAGCTTTTGCCTGAGACCTGGATGGGGACAGATGGTGCAGCTCAGTCCTGGAGCTGCTGAGCCTTCCACGTGCCCCGTGGCACTGGGGCGGAGGAGGGAACCCAGCCCTGGGGATGCTGTGGGCATCGAGTGGCAGCAGAGATGTCAGATGTAAAAGGCAAATGTCCCTCAGCCCCTGTCACAGGGACCAGCTCTTTGTTTATTCCCAAACAGAGCAATCAGGCACAGCCAGCCCACCTCCACTCCCAGCACCTCCTGCAAAGGGCTGTTGCCCAGAAGTTCACATCAGTAAAAATGCAAACTGTGAGCTGATTAGATATTCATAGATACTCTTTCTTGATTAGCTCACCATTAATATTTCACTGTCAGAACTGGATGCATACTGCCTCCCTGCTCTCTTCCTTCCTGCTTAATTAATTTTGACCATCACCAACAACAGCCTCCGACAGATAGCAGAAATTGAAGTGGGCTGTTCCGTGACTTTGCTTGCTGTAAACAGCTATTTGCAATTCCTTTTCATACATCACCCACCCGTGACAAAGAGATCACAGTAGCAGAAAATGAGTCTCCCTCGTAAGGACTTCAGAGCTCCGAGAGAACATTTGCTTATTCAATAAAAATAATCAAATAGACAATGCAGTAGGCACAACTCGGCAACAAGATTTGTGTCTCACCTAGTAATCAGCTGGCTGTTACGCCATTAAATAAAAAGAAAGGGAGAGAATTGTTAATTTATCTTTAAAAAGAAAAGGCCTTTGATGTAGGGCAGCTCATAAAAGCTGTGGTATGGCCCAGCTGTGAGGGGATGTGATAATCAGTGCAGCCCCAGCAGTGCTATGAGCAGCTCACTTCATAAAATGCAGGTTGCATGGCTGCCTGATGCCCAGCACACACAGCCATGGCTGATAACACAATGTGCTGCTAATAGTCGGTTTGATTTTATTGATGTGCGCAAGATATATGGGGGCAGGAGGAGCGGTGAGGCAGAAATGATACAGCTGTGTTCATCCCAGCCCAGCCCAGGGAACTGTCTCCTGGGCCCAGAGGGATGGGGAGCCCAGAGGGATGGCAGGAGGGCAGTTGCCACCTTCCAGGTCTGCAGGGTCCTGACACAACACCCACTGGGGTTGCTGTCACAATGTCCCTACCTGGGCCAAAGCAGCACTGGATTTGCAGAAACAACATTTTCACCTTTTTGTGCTCCAAAACGAGCCCCCTGACACTGGCCATGCTCTACATGTCCATTCATTGCTGGAAACCATCCTGCCCCATCCTCCAGCCTCTCCTTTCCCAGGGAATTCACCTCGACGGTGAGCCAAGGCAAGCAGACAGGCAGGAGCAGGTTGTTGCAGCCCTGCTCAGCTCCATCCCCTCCGTGCTGTAACTCAGGCTGTTAAACGCCTGGCCAGAGCCCACCATCTGCTTCCAGTCTTCTAGGAATACCACTGAGTAATTCAATCAAAAAGGAGAGGATCCTTGTTCCACTGAATCGTAAGTCACTCTTCAAGTAATTATAATTTTATACCCCTATCAGGAGCAACAGGGGCTGTTCATTTTATGGGCTTTAGCAGCCAGAGCTTTGCTTCTGCCAAGGTTACGGCTGGGAGGAGAACACAATTTAACATTTCCTCAGCCATCCAAGGCTTATCCATTTTTAGCTTTTTGGTTGGGCAGGTGAATAAAGCCCTGAAGGACCAAGGCCTTTGCCCAGGAGTGTTCTCACTACAGAGCATAGAAAATGTGCTGGCTTGGACCAGGAGAGCCGACCAAACCATCAGCATGAAGCTGATTCCCAGTGGTGTGAACATTCCCTTCCAGGGGAATTCACAGAGCAGCTTCTGCAGTACAGTGATTGCTGCTTAACCAGGGAGCAAAATCCTGCTTATCCCAGGAGCTGGAGGACGCATGGGGCTGCCTCCCTCACACACTGCCTCAGAGAGGTCAGGTAAGTTCAGGGGGAAAGCCTGCTCCATCCAGAGTGCCTGGGATGCAACATTTAGGGACTCCAAAAAAAAAGAGAGTCTTAAAAAAGGTCCAAAAATGAGCCATTTTTACTTCTTGGAGCTTTTTTATACTCTTTAGAGTAATTTCCCCACTTAGATACTTGTCCTGTGCTCCAGTTTGTGTCCTTTACCCAGCCATCCCTTAGCACCTCTGTCCTTCCCAGGGTCAGTGCTCCACCTGCTCTTTCACTGCCCCAGATGTTCAGTCTTTTAAACACATTTATTTCCTTGATTTGAAAAGGGTTTCACTGTGTTTCCATACACTCAGTGCCGGGTAAATTTGTCCCCTGAGCAGATCTGTTCTTCACCAGCAAAGGAACACGACTCGGCCCAGACTCAGACAGGAAGGCAGAGCAAAACATTCCCGAGGCAGCGCTCGCCTGGGAGCTGTGCTACGTGCCCACATGGGGACTGAGACCTCTGCCAGACTCCCTGCATTGTCAGACTGTGCAAAAAGGAAGTGCATCTGGCCCGGAGCCACCGCTCCTGTGTCCTCTCCCAGGGCTGACTCTCCAGCTCACCCAGCACCAGCTCCCAGTTATCCAGGATATGAAGGCAAACACTCATCAGAGCAAGAAAGGAAGGACTGAAATGCCTCATGTTCCTCTGAAGGGTCTGACCCAGGCAGTTGGGACCCCACAGTCAGATGGGACCCCACAGTAAGATGGGGCTATAGGTGCTGGAAAGATGCATTTTGTCAGGCCTTCAAAGCTCCTTTCTCAGGGAAATCCTCTCTCCGTGCATCCCTGCTCCTAAAACTGGATTGGCTGATGGACACAGCCGTTTTTAACTGCCTGGGCAATTTGTGACACAAAGGACAGCGAGCAGCTGCCACCTGGATTTATCACCCTGCTCACTAAGGCTGGGCCAACACATCTCTGCTGTATGGGAACAGCAAGGCCCTGGAATGACTTCCACTGTGGATCGACAGATAACATGAGCTTCATCTAATCTCAGGAAAACAGATTTTGAGGTATTTGGGGGCTTATTGCTTTACCCTAAATTGATATCAACCTTTAGGTTTTGGGGCAGCACGTTGGTGCTGGCAGTCAATGAGCTGATGGTGTCTCCAGACACTGCCCTGCCCTGTGTCCTGACAGCTCCTTGTGCCCAGGTTCAAATGCCTGGGTACATCTAAATTACACCTAAATTACAGCCAGGATCCAACCAACGAGCCCAGCAAACATTTGTGTCTCTCACCAAGGCCAGGGACTGCCTTTGTGCTGCTAATGCTGCTTTAGAGCATCACAAAAACTTCCAGCATTGATGGGCAGAGAGAGCTGGGCACTGGGGTTGGCCAAAGCTCAGGATGCATTCATCCTAGATCAGGCTGAACTGCAAACTGCTCCTGACAGTCCCGAGCTCCCTGTCAGCATCAGAGAGGACAGGGAGGCTTTTTCTCATCATTACACCAGATGGGTAAGTCAGTAAAGAGGATGCAATCTCTGTGCAATTGCTTCAGGATGCAGAAATTCAGCTACAAGCTCCCTCCCCACAGCAAGGGATGACAATCAGGTGGCCCTGGAGGGGATTTGCAGGGTCTCCATCTTCCCAGCAACAGCCAAAAAAACATGAGCCAAGCCAGGAGGGGAAAGGGAAAAGTCAAACTGTTTATGAAGAGAAACATCAGCTGAAGACACAATCCCATAACAAGGAGGTAAAAAGACAGGGTCCTTCTCAGCACTGTGGGCAAGCAACAAACGCGCTGGGCAGCCACTAATGGCAGCTATTAAATGACAAATGCTCTGAAGCTTTGCAGGATGTGGTTTATATGCAACTTGCAAGGGAGGAGGGACCTTGTCCTGCAGTGGCTCTCTCCTGGAACAACCAACGAGTACAGGTGAGCTTCATGGAAGGTGAGCCATTAGCAAAGCCATCCTTCACCAAAAATTCAGGAGGGAGCCTGCTTGGAAAGGTCTGGCTTGAAGAGTCCTCCAGTAACACCCCTGAGCTCCATGTTAGAATGACAGTAAATGTCCTGTGTTGTAGAAGAAAACAACTGCTTGTAAACTGAACAGGCAGAGTGAAGCAAATGAAGTCTGGATTTTCTAAAATGCGTGGCTCTGCAGTGCTGGGCTCCTTGAGGCTTGTATTTCCTCAGGGGCAACAGCGTTGGAGTCCCAGTGGCACTTGTTATTTGTTGTTTCCATTTATTAGAAAGCACTGGTATTATTTACAAAATATACTTATTTTATGGACTGTTACTGCATCCAAGTGCAATAACTGGTCTAAGCTCAAATCCCTGGGAGAACTGTTGAAAGAGAAGCAATTCAGACACATATTAATATGACAAGGATTTCCCCAGGTTTAAGGGAGTAGAAAATATGTTTTGTACGAGTGAAATAGTTCTTTCTTGCAATATAAAGCTGCTCTTTTCCAATGATAGCAATGAAAGGATATTGCTTCTGTCACTGATGCCACTGGAAATGTATTGCCCCTCTCCAAGAAGCCAATGAAAGGACATGGCTGGTTTATTCTCTAAATGAGGCTACTGAGAAACACACGGCTCCTGGCGTTAGCCCAGAGATGCTGCTGTGGCCAAGTCCCCACCTGGAGGGAAGGCAAAGGCACCGAGTCAGTGGGTTTGTGCCAAACGGCAAAAAAGCACCCAAAGAAAAGCAAAAAACAGTATTTAGAGAACTAATCAGAGGAAAGAAAACCGACCAAATGTCAGCTGGAAATGATCCCCTCCCTTCTCTCGCCAGGGTGGAGCAGGGCTCAGCTGTACAGCACACCCAGGATTTGGCCCCATCTCCTTCAGCAGCTCTGCACCTTTCATGGAATGAGCTTTAACCCTGGGGAAGGCTGATCTACATTAACCTGTGGCAGAGAGCCTGGCTGGGAGCACAGCTCCCTTCTGCTGCTGTGTTTAATGGTCTGGCTCTCCACTGAAGATTTTAGGGTTTGAAAGTAAAATCAGGAAATGGTTCTCAAACCAAGATGATCTGTCACTCGAATGTATGCACTGAAGTGAGCAGAGAAATTACTGTTTCAGCAGAAGTAAAAATTTCCTCCAGTGAAAAGCTGAATTTGAGTCGATCTTTGTGGTTCCAGTTTCATGCCTGTCGATCTGACAAGTTCATTTTCCTCCCCTGGAACATCCTTCCAGGTGACACCTCCCAGTTGGAAGATGGATGGGAAAAAACCTCAATTGTTGGTTTTAACACAGGAGTTCATAAAATTCTTAAACATGCAGAGACTGGTAGAATAACAACACCTGGGCTTTGGTCCTGGTGCTTGGCACCCCTGCAGGGTTCAGAGCAGTCCCTGCTCCAGGATGTGCTGGCCAAGGTGCGGGGTGGTCATGGCTTTTCCTGAGCTGAATTCTGGAGAAAATTGGCAAAAAAATGCAGCAAAAGAGGACTTGCATCAGTGCAAGTGAAAAAAAGGAGAGCAGAGGTCAGTCAGGCACAAGCAATACTGGTGCTGGGCAGTGACAGAGCTCCTCTGCAGCACCCCAGCAGCAGGTTCCTACCCTCAGATATTTATTGGTTGTGTCAGGAATTAGTGAGAGTTCACTGACTGAATAATAATGTGCCAAAGGCAGTTTTTTGACTTTGCTAATGTAATTAAAGAAAGCAGGGGGGAAGGAAAGCCGTGTACCAGGGAAGGAACCAGGGCTTCTGATGGTGAGTTGCAAGGACAAGTTGTGAAGTGGAGGGCGAAGAGGGAGAGGATGGCAACAAGGACCTGGGCACGGAGAAGGATCATGGAGTTACTCCCAGCTGTGATGGGAGCATTGCTCTTTCCAGGAAAAGACAAAGGGGAAACAGAAGAGCTGCCCTTGGGACTCAGGAGCTGGACCCATCTCCAGGCTCAGATTTTATGCTGGTGTCTTTTACTTTCATGCCTAAGCACCAAGGTTGGACCTTGCTTGGCTTTGGAGCTTCTCTTACTTAGCCAAGTCTTGCAGTTTCGAGGGACCTTTCCTGGATGGCTGGAAACAGCTTCATGGCCACATTTTTTTCATGCTGCTCTGATGATCCAGCACATCCAGCAATGTCATTGCATGAGCACGGAGCATGTTTTTCAAATTGCTACTGCCACAAGAAGAGGGATCACGTGGGCTTTGCGATAAAAGCCACGATGCTATTTTTAAACAGGGATGGGGGGAGCTTTGGGTGGGTTTAAATCAAATCAATGCCTGGACAACAAGGCGCTGCTTCCCCTCTGCCTCCGCTGCCAAGTTCCTCTTCCCAATCCCAGGGATGTCTTCTGACAAACAACCCTCGGCGTCAACAGGATGGGGCTCCCAGGCCACTGCAGCCACAAAAACACCCATCAGGAAATGGACTGTGGGTCTGCCCCCAGCCTGGGCTGTGTGGGAGGGGGTGGGAAAGGCTGTATAGTCTGGGAACAGCCCCAACCCTCATCCCCTGGACCATTCCTGAACATTTTTACTGTTGGTTGTAACCCCAAACTGTCTCCTGCCCTGGGGATGTGTCTGCTCCACCTCTGTCTCCTCCAAGAGGGGCTGCAGGGGCCGTGCTGTGACACTGCTGCACCCGGGAGCAATGGGCCTGTCCCCACTGTCCGGTGGCCTCTGCAACATCCTTGGGCATTGCTGTCCAGCATCCCCGACAGCTGCTGGTGCCACAAGTCCTTCAGTGCATTGGAAGGTGATTTCTGGCAGGGTGCCTTCCCCAGGCTGTTATTTCAATCATGATTTCTTGGCAAGGGGCAGGACAGGAGGGATCCAAACCTCACAGGCAACTGCGTGGGAGTGATGAGTGCAGGGAGGGGAAGAGTTTCCCAGTGTCCTAATGGCAGGTCAGCAATTACCAGGCAGCCACGACCCCTCTATTTGCTACTCCGTGGACGCACTAGGAAAGGTTGGAGTATCCAGGCAGCTCGGTGCTGTTTTTATCTAAGTTACTAATTACACATTACCTATATGTCACCAGGCTGATCGATAGGAGCCTGAGGAATCAATACGGATGTGGAGGATGGTGCTGTTTGGCATTCAGAGCCTGCACAAGCTGGGACAAACAGGGCACCATTGATCCCAAAGGTGGGGCTGAGATGCAGGGTGAGATGGAAAGCACAATGAGGGGAAAGGACCACACTGCCTTCCTAAATACACACTGACAGACACTGGGACAACATCCTGGCCAGGGACCACCAGCACGTGCCTGTATCCCAAGGCTGGGGCAAACCTCCCACCCATTCCACAGCCCTCCCTTTGGAATGGCGTGAGCCACTTTCATCCAGGTTGCTTTTCAGTCCTCGTAACTTGGTAGATTCAAAAGGTTCACACTGATCTGAAAAGGAACAATTCTCCTTCTTTATCTGTTCTTACTGGGTGATCAGTGTCTGATGCAATCACGGGCTACTTCAAAAATCACACAGTCTACTGCATTTATTTATTTTTTTGCTGCCTCGAAAGCTGAAGGCACCTCTGTAATGGCATCATGCTGCAGCCAGCAAGGGGGGTCTTGGCTGCAGAATGAAATCAAATGTTGCAGGAAGAAGCTCTTGGGACGACACACTATGAAACTTGGGATTGCAGTGTGACTAAATGAGGGAATTGCATAACTGGGCATTTCTGCCTGTCTTGCTGGAGACTTTTGACTGTTCTGATTCTGTCATAGCAATGCTGGGAAATTGCTCCTTGAAACCAAAAGAGCCTTAGAAAGATACAGGCAGGTCAGGATCATTTGCCCTCAGCACTGGGTTTGTCTTGAGCAGTGAGTTGGTGGTGGTAGCATTAGACAGACAGCAGTGCAGAGTGAAAGCAAAGCTCCCCCTGGAAGCTTTCCCTGGACTCTGCCTGTGCCCTCAACAAGGTGCAAAGCTCTGCAGCCCCCTCGTGTCAGGCCACTTCCCCAGCACATCCTGGAGACCAGGGAAAGGATCAGCAGCCATAGGGTGGCTGGGATGTTGGATCAGCAAAGCAAGAGTCCTTTCCCTGAAAAGTGCATGGTGAAAAGCTTCCAAAAAGCAACAAAATCCTGGTTTCATTGAGGCCTTTAGGGTAGCAAAAGGAGCTGTGGAGGGAGGCTGCCAGTCCTGCCTATGAAGGCTTGTTGCCTTTCCTAAGCAGCAGATGGAATTGGCTCCAGTGCTAGAACATGGTCACTGGCAGCTTAATCCTACAGCAGACCCACAATCCTTCCCTTAGTCCCATGATCCTCAAAAGAAAGCTTTCCAGATTTACTGCTTGATGCCACAGTAGTGACCCCCACTCCCCTGGAGAGGTCATTCCCATGGGAGTGCAGATGGGCCATGGAGCAGACATGGTCCATGCTCAAAATCTGTCAGAGGCTGCTCTGGCTCCCAGCAGCCCCAGCCTCCAGGACACTCGTGTAACACAGTGACACTGCTGGGGACTGTGTGGCTGTGACAGCTCAGGGAGCAGCCTTGGGGCTCCCCAGGGCATCACTGACAGATCCCGTGGGTGAAGCTGGTGCCTGAGACACAGTGATGGCCTCGTGCTCCTTCCAGTCACTCAAAAACTGGTCTGAGAGTTTTGCAGAGATGAGCTGTAATGTCCAGCTATTAACCACAGGCCCATGGCCAGCATCTGGAAGCCACTGGAGAGGTTGTACAAGCACAACCAGTCCTGGGAACATCCCCTCCCCTTCCCTTACAGCCCATACAGCAGGAGACATTTCTCCCTGGAATTAACTCCAATTTTTAAAAGCCCAGCAAAGAGGCTTTTGCTGAAGAATGACTGTGGCGGGACTTTAGCTGTGCCCCCATTTGCCCTCCCTGTCCCTGTGGTCAGCCCCAGGATCCCTGTCCATCAGCAGTGATGGGCTGCAGCTGGGGATTGGGGCAGCCCACCAGCCCACATATAAATGGGCCAGTTTGGTTATCCCAACAAATTTGGAGAGGTTGTTATGCAGATCTGGGAGGAGGGATCATTCCAGAAATTTAATTTCACTGAGCTGACATCAGGAACAGGGAGTGAGCTCCATCTCTAATCTCACGAGATGAGCAAATGTTCTTTTCTCCTTCCCCCTCTCCCTGTTGCTCATTTAGTCTTTCATTAGGGCTCATCCTCTCCTCATTTGTGTGGATATGTTGGTTTGTTTTTTTTCCAGGGGGTGGATGCCAGGCATCAGGAATCATGTGTTCAACGTATGGTGGCAATTAGCCCAGCTCTGAACCCTGATGGCACGTCTGCATCTGCAATTAGTGCTCTGCTCTGTCTGCGTGAGCTTTTTATCTTCCTTCCTTCTGGGCCTGGAAAAGGCACAACTTGGATCTCCTAAAAAATAGCAGGAGATTGTTAAAGCTGTAGCTTGAGCTTAACTGCCCTTGGTGTGGGACTGCCCTCAGGATTGATTCCTGTCTGGTTCAGGAATCACCTTGGCCTCTGCACCTGGATTTATGTGAGTGCAGCTCAGGGCATCTGACTAAGACAGTGCTGAGCCCGTGGGGACTGATTCTGGCTCTGCTGGTGCCTCTGCTCATTCGCTTTATGGCGAGTTTCATGCTCCTGGCTGAACGCACCTGGCTCTTTATTAGGACATTAGATTGCTTGATGCAGTGTTTGGAAGTATTAAGCTTATTTGCTTGCGTTCGGTGCTCTGCAAAATACCTCAAGTTGGGTTTGTTGAAATGGGAGAACAAATTTGGATTTCAGAGGGAGACTGTCAGGAGGGAAGGTGCCTGTAGGGCCTGCTGTGCTTCAGGGAAACCTGGGGTTTGGGAGAAAGATGTTCCCTTCTTCCCTCCCACTGCTCTGCCAGCTCTTCATGGGGTTCCCCCCCTTCTTCCCCCCTTGTAAAGCTGCTCTACCAAACATCGTGGGCTTGCTCTGATTTCCTTCACTCCCATATAAGTTCATCTATCCTAAAATCCCTGGTTTTCTCTGAGATAATGTGAATTTTGGGGAGGAGTTTCTCTCCCTGTCACCTGGCTGCAGCTGATTTCTATTGAAGAGCTTCCTCCTGGGGAAGGGAGGAAAACAGGGAGAGAATTATGGAGGGGTAGCATTTCTGAATCCAAACGCATTAAACCATTTAATTCTGTTGACTCAGGACTGCCTGGCTCTGAATGGGAATTAATCCACAGTGCACAAAATTAAAAAGCACAAGACAAAATGCTTAGCAAGGCACTGCCAGGGTTTAAAGCAACCCATTAGCTTGCTCCAACGTACCCAGTAAATTTTCATTTGTCAATAACGCTTAGAGCCTACAGTTTATTTACAGCCTGTTCGATATTACCAGAACCCCTCGGAGCACCTCATTTGTATTTATCTGCCACAGTTGGTTTCCTTTCCAGGGACTCTTCCTAATCCTTTGCTTTGTATCTGTTTGACTCCTTACAGTGCCAGACACAGCGGGGATGTGTCACCCCCCCCCAGCAAAGGTAATGTGGGGTTACCCCTTTCCATCCCAGTTACCCCCTGCGTGGGACACCACCTGCAAAGCCACCCTGAGCTACCTCCCAGTGCCTCACCCCATCCCCAGGCTGGGCTGAGATCTGCTGCCACGGGCTCCTGCAGCCTCTGCCCTGCACCCAGGGGACCCACAGTCACCAGCCAGCACAGAGTGGTGACGGGAATCTCCAGAGTGGGAGGTGAGGACAGGCACAAGCAGTTGCCTCTAAGGACCCACAGCCTGGCTGAGCTGGAGCAGCCACAGCCACCGGGCCAGGCTCCTCCATCTGTCCCAAATCAGCTCCCATGGGATGAGCTCTGGTGAGGAGAGCATGTAACAGGATTTCCCCCCAAAGCTGCTTGAATGCTGCCAGGCAGATAACAAAGCCTGTCTGGCCCTGAGGATTTCTACAAGAAAAGGAGTTTATTCTTGGGCACAGGCATGAACAGGCAGTTTAATCTGCTGTTGTGGCTCATGTCCAGTTGGGGTGGTTTGGTCCAACACTTCAGCTCACAGAGATGTGGAGAACCTGTCTCGTATGGGGTTTGTTCCTCCACAGGGAGGACAGCACAAGGACAGACTCCCCAGATTCCTGCCTTCTCCCCTCTGCACTAGCATTCCTCTGAGGCGCAAGTATTGCAAAGGAATTATAAGTGGATGCAGCATCAAGAGGGCTGCCTGAGGAGGCAGGGGGAGATGCAGGACAGGTTGGGCAACCTCTTCTCTCAGGTTTAAAGTTCAGAGAGGGAAATCCCTCCAGAGGCTTCACCACAAAATGACCCAAATGGGATTGCAGACTTCACAGGAGGCAGCCTGGTCCCCACCACTCACCACAACCTCCTGCCCTACAGGAGATCCTGAGCCGGGGGCAGCGAGCAGGACCTGCAGCCCAGGCTCTGCCACAGACCTGTGTATCTGGTTGGAGGTGATGATCAATAGACTTTGTAAGGATGGATGCAGGAGGCAACTGCTAAAGTGAAGAGCCGCTCACATCTCTCCCAGTGTCAGTTAGGGTTTGCAATCTCCTCTTGCTGCCAAAGATCCAAGATTCCATGAACAGACACCCCATCTTTCCACCCCAAAAGAGCAAAGCCCCCGTGACTTGCCTGCTGCTGTCTGCATGTAGCCAGCCAGGGTGCAGACTCGCCGTTCGCAGGCTCCGCCGGGCAGCAGGACAGCGACGATGGCCAGCAGAGAGCTGACGGCCAGCAGGGCACAGCCACCCGCACACAGCACAGCGCTCGTCTGAAAGGACACATGGGGCTGTCAGTGAGTCATCCCTACCACTGTCCCCACAACCCCTCCCCACAAATCCCCCCTCTGCAAGTGAGAAGTGGAGCCCTGTCATGGGTGGCTTCTCCCACCTCTCTCCTTCCATCTTGCATTGCTTAAATTCACCGTCACGTCTTGCGCCCACGGTTCACCCACCACCTGGTCCCAGGGGTTATTAGTATTCGGGGTATGGTGATAATAGGAAATGTATTACATGCTTGAAGGGCTACGTCACTAATACAGGTGCCATTAGATGTCTGTGATGTGTGTCAGTGCCTCTGCTGAGGGCTGAAATGCATCTTTTGACAGCACCCTCCGCAGCAGGCCTGGCAATGAGGAGGGATTTTGCCACTGATGCTCCATCGTGGGGATCCCCTGGCTGCAAAGCGCTCCCTCTCCCAGCCCAGCTCAACTCCAGCAGCCTAAAAACTGCGAAAAGCACTAATTTATGACAAAACAGCTCACCCATGGGTACAGGTGCCCAGACACTGCGCTGTTCTCTTTCTGTCCCCATTGCAGTGCCAACAGGGTGGCACTGGCACTGAGGTGGTCCTTGTACCATCAGGGACAAGTGCCAGCCCAGACAGGGGCATAGCGTGGCCAGAGGCAGTGAGGGGACCCACAAAGGGTCCCTCCTCCACCACCACCCGGCTCATGGCAGCATTCAAAGAGTGTGAAGGCACCTCAGTCCTGGCATTGCGGCAGCCACGTCAGCTCCTGTCATTTCACAGCAAATTCCATGGAATGCCTCTGCCTTTGGTGAGTCACCCTGCAGTAACATCCGCCTCAGCTCCCTATGGCACTACTGCTCTAAGACAGGTCTCATTCCCATCTTCCTGACAAACCTTGGTTTTATAACCTGTGCAGGAGCTGCCCTGAGGCACTCAGGACCCACTTCCACCCTTGTCCATCCCTCTTATCCTGCTGAGACATCCTGGTTAGAAATGCAGAATTTTCCTTTATTTTTTCCCCCCTGTATTTGAGCTTTTGGGCAGCCATAGTCACAACTATGGAACAAGCCCAAAACGTGTTTTCCTTTTGCTCCCCTCACCCAAGAGTATACAAAGCACAAGTAAATAACCTGTGAAATATAAATTATCCTGCAGAAACCACAGGCAGGCTGAGGTGGGGAAGAATTGGATTTACCCTGTGATGGCTATGGGAGGTCCAAAGAGCTAAAACCCCCTTTCCACTAGTGGTGCTACCCCACGGACCTGGCACTGCTGTACATCTACTCATATCATTCAATGCTGAGCTGGTTTTTAGCAGCTGGTGCTGGGTGGCAGAGCCAGTGCCTGCAGGGTCCTTCCCAGGAGCTGCCACTGCTCCAAAAAGGGCCACACTGCTTCTGGTGAGAGACATACCAGGAGTGTGGGCACCATCCTGACAGCCTGGTGTGAGTGTTTCCCCCGATGCTGTGCTGTGATTAGAAATCAGCATCTTATTTATGGCTTATTTATGCACTGCACAAGCAATGCAAATGCTGTCCCAGCGATAAATTAATTCCTGACGTGCAACATAAAAGGCACAGCAGTGCAAACAGCTACCCAGAGAAAGGGAGAGGCAGGGACCATGGCAGCAGGGATATCTGTATCTGCTCCTCTCTGGTGCCTCCCAAGCCACTGAAACCTGAAGAGACAAGTGCTCCTTCAGGGCAAAAGATACAAAGTTGGGACACCCCCATCAAGGGCCGGACCCCAGGAGGGTCCCACAGGGTTTGGGGTGGGGTGGGATGGGTGACCCCACAGCGCACTTTGGAGAGCAGCCACAGCCCTGCTCCCCACCACTCCCAGGGCAGCAGCATGGTGAGGGAATGAGGATTCATGACAAAAAAGGATTACTCTGCCTGGAGTCTGCGTTTCACCTTCTGCCCGGCAAAACCATCCTCCTTTGCGAGGACCATTAATAATTTAGAGCGATGAATTTTTCAGCAGAAAGGGGTCTTGTGAAGCAGGCTGGTTCCTCTCTTGTGTGAAACATATTATTTTTAATGATCTAGGTTCTCCTTAATTGTGGTAGCACAAATCCCCTAAAAACTTGCAGCTCCTGCTGGAAACAACCAATGAGCTGCTCAGGCTGCTGATCCCACAGAGAGCTGGAAAGATCCTTTTGAGGACAAAGTGACAAGAAAAAAAGGCACAGACAGGATGGGTGCAGGTGAGTGTTACATTGGCAGAAAGAGTTGGGTCTGGTTTGGGACCTGCCATCAGGGTTTGGCAACAAGACCGTGGGGTCCCAGGGCTGGCAGCACCTGATGTGCACAGTGGTTGCCAGAGAACCACCAATCCAACCAGGCCGTGGCAAAGGGAACTAAGGTCTTGTTGTGATAAATACGTTAAAATTCACATGGAGAACAGGTGTAGGTAAATGGTGAAGTTTGGGGTTTGCCACACTGGGGGCAGAAGGGGCAATGCCACTGAGCACAAGGGATGGCAGGGGCACAGCTGTCCCAGAGGAGGTGACAAGAAGAAAGGTACAGGGCAGATGGCAGGAGACCCTACTGCACGCTGACAGCCTTGGTCTGGCTCCCCTGTTATGCTGGGACACCACAGCCCGAGCTGCCTGAACACAAGGTGCATGTTGACATGACCCCCCAAAATACTGGACATGCTCTTGGAAACCAGAAATTTTGCTTTTCTCATAACCTTTCCAGAGCTTCCTCTAGGGATTATCCCAAGTGCTCCTGCCCTGTACCAGAGTTGCACCTGCAGATCAAACAGCCACTTCCAAACTAAAATAATAATGCTTAAGTTTGAAGAAGTCCATGAAGCAAAAGCACCAAACGGTAGCAGTTAAAACTCTCTCCTTCCCACTGTGCAGCACCTCCCTCTCTCCCTGTTTGTTCCTGTTGCATTTTGAGCAGAAAGGAGAGGATGCAGGAAACAGGATGCAAAGGCTGAAACCCAAAAATAGACCAGGGCGGGGGGAACAACCAGGATGCACAGATGCCTGTGAGAGCCCAGCTCAGGCAGGGGCAGGAAAAAGCCCATTTATCAGGAGAGAGAGCACAGCTCCCAGTACAAATGCTGCCAGGAAGGAGTGGGACTGGGTGGGCTGCCCGTCCCCAGGCATTGCAGGCTCTCATGGGGGTCAGGGAGACCCCCTTGGAGAGCCCCAGGCTGTGAGCAATCCTGCCTCTGCCACGCTGGGAAAAGACATAAAATCGTGTCAGATTTTCTGCTCCCACTCCCAGGGAGATTAATTGTTTATCCCCAAACAAATTAATCGTCCCCTGGTGGGACTGTAAATATGCTTTTATGTAGCGTAATAAATTCCGATTAACAACAATCCCCTGCCCGTTATTTTAATATTTTACAGGTCTGACACATGCCATGGCTGTGCCATTCACTAAGTAATAAATCTGCTGAAGATGCTGTTTCATTCACCAAAAAAATCAAAATTAAAACGTCATATAATGACCGTCGTGGGAAGAATTACTTAATATCCCTAATGAAAACTTTTTAAAAGTTGTCTCTTGAAACCAGCTTCCCAAAAGCTTAAAATGGAAAGGGTGAAGGGAGAAAAATCTGTGCAGTCCAATGAGTTAGTGCTGAGAAATGGCACATGGTGTTTGGCTTGGCAGAGATAAACCAAGTTGGCAAAGCTCCTGCCATTACATCCTGTGAACTGGGTCACACCATGATGCACATTAGTTTATTAATGCAATTTATTAATTGGAGCTTGACCACCCCCAACAGCTGCCATCCTGTGCTACCCAGAGCTGAGGGCTGAAGGCAAGGTTAGAGCTCAAACCACTTTCATTTTTATGTGCAGTCCCTTCCCATCAGAGCTCTGTGTGATGGAATACTCATTTGGGGAATATGTTTTAGAGTTAAACTGGATAGAGCTGTACCTGCAGAAGTAGAAACCAAATGGACGCCACTTGTTCAAGAAATAAATCAGTGCTGGGTGAAGGTGCTGAGTGGTGACCAGGGGGTTGGGATTTGCAGCAGTGCTGGCAAGGACCCAGGAGGCTGAGGCAGATGTGGCAGCTGGGCCTGGCTCTGCTGTGGGGCTCAAGATGCCCCTGGCCAGGCTCCTGGTAGAGGAGGAGTGGCCACCACTGCCTTTTGGGGAGCAAATAAAGAGGGCTGGAAAGGATCAGTGGAAATTTTCCCCATTGTATCTCCATAGGGCAGCAGCAGCACAGGAGCAGTGGAACTGGCTGCCTTCCCTCCACCCCAGCACCCACCGGGATCTCTGTGTGTCCCTCCACCTCCTCAAATTTCTGGCACCAACAGCATGCGACCATGGGAGTCCTTCACTCCTGCCACACCTTCCTGTGAGTTTTGTGTGGAACCCCCAAACCCTTCCTTTCATCTGCCCCACACTGGGTGACACTGCCCTGCACCCCAACCAGCAGTGCCCTCTCCTTGGGCAGAGGTGGAAGGGGCCTTGGTAATACCAAGGGAATATCCACCTGGGCCCAAGAAAGAGGCTCCTGGCTCCGCGGGAAACGCTGCCTGTGCAGGGTGGGTGGATCGAGCCTCGCAGCTTGTTCATATTTCCCCCACACAAGTCACAGAAACAAACATCCGCCATCTGGTCGGCATTAAAGCGACGGCCAGGAAGAGGATCCCACACGTCTTCTCCTCCCCGGCAATTACCTTCCTTTCGGCGCCATCTGAGAGCTCGCTCCTTCCTATTTGATCTTCCCTCTCCATCCTGGCTCCCATTCAAATGACATCCCCTGCCCAGGAGCACTGAGAAGTGCCCGGTGTTGTCCTGTGGGAATGGTGGGAGTGGGTCCAACCTCCCCAAACCAGCCTGGCAGTAACGCAGAGCCCCAGGCGTGATGCCGATGTCCCAGTCCCCTGAGCTGGGATGTTTTGGGCTTGGGTACAGGGATGGAGAGGAGGCATCGAGGCTCCAGCCCTCATTTCTTTCCCTTCAAATGCAGGACTTGCCCACACCACAACATCCTCAGGGAGTACCTCTCCCCAGCCCAGATTTAGCTGCTTTTGCACAAAATTCAGCACCACCTCTACCAAGGCACAGCTTGGCCAGTCCTGGCATTCCAGGTAACTTTCCTACTTTCTAGCTAATCAGAGTATTCAACAAAACACCAGAGGGGCTGATATCCAAGCTAATTCAAGGGGGGAGAGGAAAAAAAGGCATTTTTTTTTAATTAGAGAGAAAAAAAGGGGACAGATATGTCTGATGAATTATGGCTGTCTCTCTTTCAGTGCCATTGCATCTGGGGATGCTGGAAAGCAGTTCCTAATGGCACTGCTTTATCTAAGAGGATGATGGATAGTGGTGAAAGAGAGAAAAAAGGGGAAAAGTAAGACATTAGCACATCAATGGTGTGCCTGTGACCTCCATCAAGGGTTGGAACCAACTTAATGAAATTTTAATTAGGCAGCAAGCAGTGCACTGTCGCTGGGTACCAGATCAGCCCTTCTTACTCGAGCTCTGTTATTATCCCTCCTTGGGATAAGCCCTTTCCTGGCAATGGCAGCAAAGCTGGGCTCATCGTCTTGGCCAGGGAATGCCCCGCAGGTCACACAACTCTCCCATCTGGCTTTGCCTCACAAAGCCAGTGGGGAGGAGCCTGAGGAGAGTGGGACTTGAAGCCTCAAGAGGATGGAGGAAATGTCCCATTGCCACAATCTCCGTGGCACCCTGTGCCAGGCTCTGCTCTGGGCCCGGCAAAGGCGAAGTGCAACATTCACCCCACAAATTCTCTGATGTACCTGGACAATGCCCTTCCCAAGGTGCAGGGTTCAGGATTTGCTCCTTTTCGAGCAGGTGTGTGGGCAGGTGACCCGGTGTGAACTGACCAGCACTGTCATGAGTGACCACATCTCAGCTGACCCCCAGCTGCTGCCCAGCCCCTGCAGCCCAAACACTGGCACAGGGCTGGCACCCACCTCTCCATGCCTTTGTTTAAGTAAAGCAGCTTCCATCTCACTTTGGGAGCAATTGATAGAACTAATCCTGAGAGCAGCCTGTCTGCACTTTCAATCAACTCGACCTCCCATGGCCCATAAGCTGGTCTTGTCTCAGCACCCCTTTCAGCCCAGCTTAGAGGTGAGTGGGTCACTGGCCAGCAAGTCCTGGTGGTGGTTTGTGACTCAGGCACTGAAACATGAGGCCACAGCCCCAGAATTACAGCTTTCCCCAACACTGGGTATTTTCTGTCCTGTTAATGTAGGTTTAAAAACTCTGGTGGTTGATGAAAGGAAATAAAGTCTACTGTGAGGTAAATGTGCATGAAGAGAAGGTGATTTCAAGATTTCCTTACACTTGGCACTTAAAACTCCTGACAAGGTTGTGCAAGTGCAATTAAAAATCAAATGGTCTTGTAGACAGTGAAAGCCAGGAAGAATCTGCACTCTTGGGAAGATCTTAGGATGAGGAGCTAAAAGTTGATTTCCTGATAATCCCAAATTAAGATGTTGGCCTGATACACCACTCTGGAGGCAGAGCAGCCCCTGCCCAAGAGCCAGCACACACATGGCTCCCTGCCTGGGTCACACTGCAAGCCAAGGACTCCCAAAAACACTCATCTCTCCCTTGTGCTAGAAGACAAGTGAGAGGTTTTCCAAACATCTTCCCATCTCCATAAGCACCCCACATGCCTTTTCAGGGAGCAGAGCTGCTGTGTAACTACTCTGCAAATGTGACCCCAGCAGGAAAACCTCAGATGACATGGGGACCCAGAGCTGAACTGACATGGCAAGAAACTGCCAATGAAGGTCCCTTCAGCATTTCCCAATAAAAGGGTAAGTGGAATTACTGTATATTTTCACTAAGCTTTGCTGAATCTGTCCTGCTTGAAAACCCCAGAAAGACCCATTTGAGGAGCACCTGGGGCTGTGCAAAGCCTTCCCCTCCTTTTCTGAGTGGGTTATTTTGGGCTCTGCTCCAGCATAGCATCAGTGGCTCCGTTGGCAAATGGTCCATGTGGCTTTAACCTGAATATCATGGGCTGATCAGCTTCTTTGTTATTTTAGATTACATGCTTGGCAAAGCCTGAAAATAATTGGAGACTATCTGGAAAAATAAAAATAGAAATTTGAAATGTGGCAGCACTAGCTTCCGAAGTGCAGCACTGAGACAAGAACCCATGAGCCAAGTGCTCCCACTGAAAGAGAAAATAAATTAGCTCAGGAGGAAGCATTATTTTGTACATGTACATACAGTGATCTGGCATCGGGAAAAAGAAAAGTTGTGAGGTACAACGAAGCAGCTCAGGGCTCAGAAAGTTCACCTGTTTTTCCCAGCTCTACCAGCTGACCGCTCAAGAGCAATCCCATCTCCCCACGGTGCCTGCACCCCTTGGGATATTCCCCTCCAGCCCTCACAGGACTTCCCACAATGGATCCTCCTTTCCATTGATCTTCTGTGTAAATTGGCTGGGCGATATCACCATCCCTTCTCCTCACCTGGCTCCAGCCAGACCCTCTCCAGTTCTCATCAGCTCCTACAAGGACTCAGCCTGTCCACAACATCTCCAGCCATCAGGAATATTTTATCATATTCCACCCCATCAAACAACCACCGTGATGCTGAGCACGGTGCAAAGCCTCAGCAGCGTCGGCACCGACGGGGTTAAATTAAAGGTACCCGTGATATTAGAGACCTGCAAAGTAATTATTAAAGGAAGCAGAAAAAAAGCCAGCAACTCTAAGCAGACATGAAGGCCCTCTTAAGAGAAGAAAGGCATGTTAATTAACCTCCAGACATGATTCAAAGCATCATTTGTAGCATGATTAACATAATCCCCCAAGTGCACACACACACACAACTGGCATTAACGATCATTTGCAGGACTGAACGCTCCCCCACCCCCCCATCAAATCGGCACATTTGAGCAGGGAAACACTGGAAACGCGCACGTTTCAGGCAACAAAAGGAAGAATATTTCCCAAGGGTGGACATCCCAGCTGCGGGCTGCTCCCACCGCTGTGTGCTGCAGGTGGGCATCCTCCCCAGGTGTGCCACCAGCTTCACTCCAGAATCGCTCCTGACTCCGTGTCGCCTTTTGCTCCCTCACAGCCACAGCTCACACCGTCCTCACCAACCTCTGCCACCTCAGCAAACCCTGGGGGCTGTTTTTAGAAGCCCCCAGATTCCTGTCCACGTTCTGCTCCTGGATTTCCTTTAAAGAAGGAGCTGCCCACCAGATTGCTTGAAAGATTGGAAATGAATGTCACAGTTCTGAAAGCAAAGAGAAAAGAGCCACAATTTCCCCATCTCTCCAAAAAGAGGAATCTCCTGCTTGAACTTGTGGAAAGGGTTGCCTGCACTCGGCTCCCCCCGCCCTGAGCACCGGGGCGTGTGGGCTCAGAGGCTGCTCATGCAAGAAAGCCAAAGCTGTCACCTGCCTCAGCAAAGCTGTCAGGAATATATTATTATACGTATTCCACCCCATCAAATAACCATCACAACAGGTATTCTCACCGTCATCATGGCAGAAAGCTGGTAGGGGAGAAGATTTCCCTGAAAGAGACAGCACTGTTTGTTGTTTATTAATTATCTGGATGGTGTTGATAAAGGTGGCATGGACATGTCGCCAAAACTCCCTGTGAACTCCACTCAGTACCGTGATTTTAATCATCCCTTCCACAACCCAAGCTCTAGAGCTCAGAGGCTTTGCACTACAGTACTTTATATTCTGGATCGGAGTGTTTTCAGAGGCTGAAGCTTGTTCAAATGAGTCACTGCTGAGCTTCATTCTTATCTTTAAAGTTTGTTATTACTTGGAAGTGTTTATCTGCATCACATTTGCAAAAACATCTGAACAAAGGCCAGCCCACGGAAACAAGAGCATTTTTGCACCTTTTTATATAAATAGGAAGGAGTTTATACAGCTGGTTCTTTTCTTTGCAATTCACAATATTTGTCTTTAGTGCCAATTTTAAGGACCGTGAAGGGATTTAAGCAATCACAGGCAGAGCCGGTGTCCTGGGAGAGATAACAGCGCAGCTCCATGGCAGGCAGAGAAACCCGACTGCTGACACCCTTTGTGCCGGGCACAGCCACGGCCGCTCGGGGACGCAGCCCTGGTACTGTGACCACCAGCAAGTCCAAGCTCGTGTGCTCTGAGCGGTGAATTCACACTCACAACCTTGGGGTAAGAAGCTAAGAATGAAGGAGAGGAAGAAGGGGGAAAGTAGGGGGTGGGATGCCGGGGCCAGGCTTTGTGTGGTCACTGTGCACACCCAGTGTGACGAGGTGGGGGCTCTTTGTCACCCCAGGACACTGCAGCAACCCCAGGCTCCATGGGGCAAGCCTGTGCCTCCTTCCTCCCAAAACCTGGCAAAGGCATCACCCCGGGTGTCTGGACAGGGGAACAAACACAGTCTCCCACGTCCAGGCTGGATTTCTGGATCCACGTGTCCCAGCGACAGCGGTTTCAGCCACCTCCCTTCTCCCACCCGCTCAGTAAATTCAGACAGCAAGTGATGCTTCAAACCCCACTGGGAAGCACCAAAACCTCTCCAGCTTCACCCTGGACTCCCTCCCGCAGGCAGGAGCCTGCCCGGGCAGGTCGGAGGGAGGGGCAGCGTGGGGGATGCCTGGGATGCTCAGGGCAGGACAGGGATGCAGGAACACTTCTGGAGGACAGGACAGGGGATGCTGGGGTGATGACAGAGGGACCTTAGGGACGTGAGGAGGACACACAGATACTGGAAAGCCTGGGGCAGGTCTGGGGGGATGCCGGGAGGTGATGGGGTGACGCCGGGAAGCCCAAAGCAGGAGAACAGGGATGCAGGGGAGGCAAGGGGAGATTGCAGGGGAAGTGATGGGGGATTCCGGGGGGCTTGAAGCAGACAGGGGGGATTCCGGGAAGGTGACGGGGCATACCAGTGAGCCCAGGCAAGGGCAGGCGGGATGCCGCGGAG
>WEKX01004815.1:29119-59911 GCA_013390025.1 Pitta sordida
TTGTGGTTTGGGTGGGTTTGGTTCGAAGTGGCACCTCTGAGGAAGGGTCTCTTGGGGCAGCTGTGGCACCTCGTGATGCTCGAGCAATGTGACCGCTGATCTTCAGCGGTGCCTGATGCGGTGAGAAGTAGGAGCGCTGAAAACGTTGCTCTTTGTGAAGGTTAGTGCAATAATTGTGGAGGAAATGAGACTAAACTTCTTTTCTTGTTAGCAGATCTGAAGACCCTCGAAGTCCACTGAGGGCTTTGCAAGTGCCAGAATCCTTTTTGGGGTGCAGAGGAAAACTTTCGTAGTGGTTTTAAACCCTTCAAAACTGGCTTGTGCTGCTTTGTTAATGGGAATTGTGGAGCTGCCGTGCCATCCCGGTGTGTGATTGGGGACAAGGTCAGCTGGGGTGGAAGTTTTCTCAGGGAGAAAGCCATGAAATGTCTGATTACCTGAGACGTGTAATTGAGGATCTGTGTAAGTTTGATTAAAGGATCTTTGGTCGGAGGCAAATCAGCACGAAATGCCTGAGAGAGATGGTGTGAAGGGAAAGGAGTAACCTTTCATCTGGGCTGTACACAAAATACTGGTTTGTGTGATCTCCAGTTTCAGGTTTGGCTTTTAGAGAAGATTTAAACTGCAGCTGGGAGCAAAGCAGCATATTAAGGCTTAGGATAAAACCTGGACACGTGCAGCCTGAAAACATCCAAGCCCCGGGGTTCGTGGGGTGAGCTGTCGGTGTTTAAGAAGATACTGCACTGAGTGTAAATTAAAACTGCTTTGAAATGAAATCAGGGCAGGGATCATAAAGCTCCTGACAAGGAAAAAAAAAATCAGAAACCGAGAGTGAAAGTTTTTTATAACTTGAGCCTTAAAACAAAGGTCTGGAAGGCTGAAGGTGGATCACAGGTTGGGAAATCCAAGTGTAACAGTTGCAGCAACAGCTGGGTGCTTGAGGGCAGGTTATGAAACTGCTGCCAGTGGAAGAGCCAGGTGACACCCTCATCCCTTGAGGATACCTTGGGAATAACCTCCAGTCCCACCGGTTGGTTGATCCCAAAGGTTTGCGTTGGGTTTTGTACGCTGGTCACATCCTGTGGCCAGTCTGGGTTTGCTCATTCCTGAGCACTGCCAGCCCTGAGTTGAGATTCCTGCCCTGTCACGCGTGGGTTTGGCGCGTGACCCCTTGGGAGTGGAGTTGGCTCCTGGAAATCTCACACCCCCTCAGCCCGGGATGAGCTCCACAGTTCCCTCTGGTTACACACAGACACCACGGCACATCCGCTTTCGGAGGGAAGTGAAAGTACATTCGTGTAGTGAAACTTCCCTCTAAAACGTGATCTTGTCGTGGGTGGGAGTTTGTTTTGTCCTCTGCTCTTGAGGACGTTCCGTGGTTGTGCTCGGCGCTGCAGGGGACAGGAGCAGCCTGTGGGTGAGGGGCTGGGAGCAGGAGCCCGGAGGTTGTATCACCTAATTAGAGGGGAACTGAGTAGTTTGTAAGAAGGAGCAGAGGTATTTAAACTGAAAATAGGCTTAGGGAGGACTCTGGTGTGAGGCTCGGGAATTACTGCTGGTGGTTAGGAATGGGTTTGATGAAACAGTGGAATAATTTTAGAAAGAGAAGAAAAGAAAGAGAAAGAGAAGGGTTTGTATTGCTGTGTGGAGGTTGTTTCATTCCCTGTGTACCTCAGCAGTACCCCAGACGTGCAGGTTTTCTCAGTGATTTCTCTCCTGCCCATCTGCTCCCAGTTACATAAAGGCTGGTTACTCTGCTCACAGCTGCATCGGGCTGCAGGAGGTCAGTTTATAAAGAACCCACCTCTTTTAACGGACACTTAAATGTCTCTGTCAGAGAACCTGCTCAGCTGTGAAGCCCTGAGCTGGCGTTTGCAGCCCTGCAGTGTTTCTCCTGGCAGGCACTGCTGCAGCCACCGGGGCAGGGCAATTATGTAACCAGAGACCGGAGGTTCCCTTTTAAATATTTAAAATACTTAGGTCAGAATAGGAAGGGTTTGTTGCTTCTTCTTTTTTTTTTTTTTTTTTTTTAATCTGCTGGTGTTTCCTGATATAAATGTGTGATTTTTGCTGGGCTGTGACTCGTGGTTGTGTTTGGAAGGGCTCCACAGTTGGTGTTCAGGGATGACCTATTTGTGGTAATAATCCTCGCCTGGAGCAGACACAGAAGGTTCCTCTGGTAGATCACGTTCTCCAATATCACCACTGCCTTTGTTTCTCATCCTCTTTATGTGCTGCTTGGGTCCCTTTATTTTGGTTTAAACAGATCTCCTCGTTCACTTCCTTTAGGAGGTTCCTTTAAGAAATAATAACATTAAAACAAAAAATCCACAAAGTGCTTTTCCATCACATTTTTACTCTATTACCTCCCCATCAGTCGCATGCCTGAGGTCTGGTGATGGTTAAGCAATTCTGTTTGTGAGAGCACGGACTGTGTGCAGTGTGTTTCCAGAACATTTCCCTGGTATCCATCAGGATGAGCTGCTTCCATGTCACCTCCTCAGTGTGTTGTGCTGCTCTGCCTGTAACACGAGGGAGATGTTTTTAGGTGTGTGATTTCTGGTTTGCAGAAGTGCCCTGCACTTAGAACACACCTTTCCCTTTCTTCCCAGAGCCTCCTTTAATCTCACAGACAGCAAACATCTTCCTCCATGGGAATTTTAATACACTTTCAGTTCAGGGGTGATCAGGTTTTGCTTTTGAAAAGAAACCAACAGAAAATCTTTGAAAGCCTCAGTCAGTCACTGGATGTGCAGGTTTAAATGAGGGATCAGTTTTAACAAAAGCTTGGCTTAGTTCTGCCTCTGGTAACTGCTGGAGTTGGGAATTTGATGTCCTTTCTCGGGTATGTGCCACTAGTCACCCAAAACAGCGTTAACATTTTCCCTTGTATTTTACAGTGAAAGGCAAAGAACCAGAAAACACCACAGATGTGAAAGCAATTAAAAGTAAGATCAATATTTTGTCTCTAAATTCAGATCTCTCCTGTCATCTGCCGTTTTAACCTTACCCAGCAGGATCATTTCCTCGTGCCTCAGTGCAGATTTGACCCGTGCATCAAACCCAAAACTTAATTCTGTTCCTGAGTATTTATAGTAACTCATCTTTCCTCCTCCTCTTGCTGAATCTGGAGGTGCAGCAGGTTATTGAATTATGTCAGGCATGAGCTTTAATTCAAAGTGATCAGGCAATTCGGTCACCTTGCACATGGTGGTTATTCCTTATCTACAACAAATTGCTCCTGCAGTCTCCTGCTCCCCTGCAAACTCCTCTGGAGTTTGGAAAATGCAGCTTCACTGTGTCTAATTTGCCAAAGAGGCTGAAGATCCAAGCCCTGGTGGGAAGGAGTAGCTGTTCTGCTGCTGCTCCACGTGGCACAGAGATCTTGCTGCTAAATTTGTTAGGAAGGGGGGGAAAAAATCTTCATGGAAAAGAAGTTTATCAACTGTGGAAAAACAAGTTTGCTTATCCCCTCAGCTTTTCTTGCAGTGCTAAATAGAGGTAAATGCCTGATCTAATCTGTTACTTTTGTACCCTCAGACAAAATACTGTTTCTGTACTTGTTAATGTGTTACCTGCACACCAAGAGACAATTAAAGGGGTTTTTTTTCACCTGGGTGGTCTGTCTTTCAAATAAAATGTGGGCAGTGTAAGTTGTGTGTGACGTGTTGTGGTGCTGTCCCGAGGCCCTGGCACAGGTGTTTCACCCTTAGATAAAGGAGGATATATTTTCCTCAAATGTCCATAATTTTATTTGAATCTGATTTACAGAAGCTTGAAGTGTTACAAGGTGGCTCTGGTTCTACATGAGTAGCCTTGACCAAGTTTTCCTGTTGCTGCCGTTCCTTGGCCTTGGGGAAAAAAAAGTGTTTTCTCCATTATTGCTGATGTGAAACACCAAAAGCTTTGTAATAAGCAGCAAGTGATATCTTGGTACCAAACGCTTTGCAATAACTTAAATGTTTTAACTCTCCCGAGGTATCTGTTACCCTGACAGGCGAGTGTGAAATTGCCAACTTCTGTCAGCGTCTCATAAAATTGTGAATAAAAATAAAGTGATGCAGCATTGAAATCACAAACCCCGAGTTTCTTGGCACCTTGGTGACACACATCCCTGGGAAGTGGTGTGCTGAGATAACGTGTCCTGTGAGGTGCTTTATTTTTGAGTCAGAGGTGTCGGATGTCCCTAGGTGACATCCCAATCTAAGGCAGCTTCCTGAGAGCTTTGGAAACTGCTGTGAGTATGTTTTGGGGGGGGATTTTTTTTCAGCTTTGTCATCAAGCAGCAGTTAGTTGATGCATTTTCACTGGCAAAGGTTTGTGTGAAGTTCTCTGTTCTCTTTCATGTCCTAAAACAGCCAGAGGGGGTTAAGGTTATAACCTGGGTTTCATCAGAGGTATTTCCTTATTGGTTTTTTCCTATCAAAACCAAGTAGAGACAAAAATAGTATTTTTGAAAAATAGTCATGTTAAAACTCATATGTAGCTTCGTGGTTCAGGGGTTTCTAACACGTTTTAGCCTTCTAAAAGCCATGGAAATGGATTGGCAAGAGCATTGGAATGAAACTGAATGGTTGACAGAGGATTCAGCTGTTACAGTCGTGGTTATCAAGGAAGCAGGAAGACTCAGGAATAATATCTCGTGTGTAAACTTAGACTTGGCATCTCTTGATTTGCTGCTGAGTAAGGAAAGTTGAGGTGGGTGAGTGGGAGTGAGTTTATTCTGGATGTAATAAAACTCGTGGTCTGTCCTGTCAGAGCTGTGATCAGGGATGACACACAGTGGTACAATGACGTTTTAGTTAGACTGACTCTTGCAAACTGGCTTATTTCGGGGTGCTTGGCACTGGGTGCTGTTAGAAGCTCTTTTAATGGTTCCTGTCTTGCTTGCAGCTCCACTCGCAGTACATTCCCCTCAGAGGAGCACTAGGAATCATGCGTTGCTGGAGGCTGCAGGACCAAGCCATGTGGCCATTAATGCCATCTCTGCCAACATGGACTCCTTCTCTCGCAGCAGGACAGCTGCCCTCAAGAAGCAGCCAAGTCACATGGAAGCTGCTCATTTTGGAGATTTAGGTAAGGCTCCATCACCTCTGGAGTGCTGTCAGCATTTCCTTCTGCTCTGTGTTACTTCTGGTGCACTCACAGTCCTTTGGCTTTCAGGTAAGTGGAGGGGTAATAAAAATTTGCCTGTGTTACCTGGGGAGGGTTTTGAATGGGAACAATAGTTGGTTTGTTAAGCGGTTCCTTTGCCACCATTGTGTTGGAATTGCCTCTCCACAGTTCCATTGCAGGACACTTTGCATCCAACACCCACATCCCTGGCACAGTATGGAGTCATTCCCTTTGTGTTTCTCTTTAGGCAGATCTTGTCTGAATTATCAGGCTCAAGAGACCAAATCAAGCCTTTCCAAGACCCTTGAACAAGTCCTGCAGGACAGTGTAGCCCTCCCTTACTTCATCCAGTTCATGGAGCTGCGCAGGATGGAGCACCTGGTGAAGTTCTGGTTGGAGGCCGAGAGCTTCCACTCCACGACGTGGTCCCGCATCCGCGCGCACAGCCTGAACACGGTGAAGCAGAGCTCCCTGGCAGAGCCGGTGTCACCCTCCAAACAGCAGGAAATGCCATCTTCTCCTGCAGCTGCATTGCTCGAGGAGAGGCTGGAGGGTCCTGGCACAGCCCGGCTGCTCCCGAGCAGGAAGGACAGAACTGGGAGCAGCCAGAACCACGTGCTCCCGGGCCAGGAGAGTGACAGTGCCAGTGTCCTTTGTCTGAGAAAGGCAGAGACAGGGACTCGTTCTCTTCCAGATGATCAGCAAGAATCTTCCAAGCTTTCAGTATCAAATAGAAACAGCCCTTCTTCTGCACTAAAGGACTTGTCAGGAAAGCTCATGAAAAGTAAGTGCTGTGTGTTCCCTGTGGTTCAGAAGGTGGGGAATGGTTTAGGTGCTGCTCCTTTGTGTGGGTCTCGTGTTCTTAGCAGGTCTGATGTGCTGCTGCAAGGAAGAAAATGATGTTGTGTATCAGAAATGTTCACTTGCTGTATCAGCTGCTGGTCAGTCTGAGCTGTGTATTGCTTGACTTGTCTAAAAATAAAGAGAAAAAATGAAGAGACTTCAAATTCATTATGTACTCAATGAGCTTAGGTTGCTTCTGTTCTTACTTAAGAAATGAAGATGAACATTGCAATGTCCTGTTCTTGCCTCACCCATCCCATCCCAACTTAAAAGAATTGCAGAAAATTTGGATGATGGGGCTGAGAATTGATAATTAAGTTTGCACAGAAGGTAAATATCATGTAAAGTGACATAAGTAGTGGTTACACAAGACTTGAAGGTATCTCTGTGTGGAATGTACTGTTTTTGTTCTTGGATTCAATAGATTTCCTTCCCTTGTAACTGATTTGTTGTCTTTTGGATTCCCCCCCTTCAGAGGCTGCTGGAAGTAAGGATGACATTAAAATCTTTCCTTTTGGTAGTAAACTACATGCACAGTAACCTGTTCCTCTACTTTGCATCTACTCAGTCCTCCCTCATTTGTGAAAGTTTACAGACAAAAAGGAAATGTTTCTTTCTTCATGTTAGTTCCTTTTGTTTGCCCAACTGTTTCCTCGTGTTGCATCCCTTTCTCTTTCTCATTTAGTTGTTTATCATGTCCCCTCCACAATAAATAACCTCATCCCCAAAGTCACTTAAACAAAATTATATTTTAGTCATGAAAAGAACTTTGCTTTATGATGCTTAAAAAGAATTTGATAGCACTGGTCCTTGAAAAACCTGAGAAGTATTGGAGTGGAATTTTTTTTCTCTCTTCAAGTCTCAAAAGATGATGTGTAACACACACAACTTAAGGCATCCCATTTTAAGATTTTTGTGTGTGTGCAATTACTTTGTAATGCAGGTGATTCCATGGTGAGGAGAGGTAGAAATTGGAAACCTCCCTTGCCAGAGAGGTGTTGCTTCTGGGACTGGGGTGTGCAGCTGAGGAGGCAGGTGCTGTCTGGTGTGGTGGAAGGGAGAATTCCAAGCTCTGCTGCTTTATTCTCTTGGTCTGTGCTGGGCTCCCTGTGAGATCACACAGTCAGCAGCAGGAAAGCTCCACGGGAGGAAACCTCTTGATGGAATTAGGCACTTGCTTTTCTCAAGAGCAGACATTTGTTATCCACCCCTTCTTTAGACTCATGCCAAGGAATTCCAAGTTTGATGCTGTGTTTCTCCCTCGCAGGTATAGAGCGGGATGCAGTTAGTACTTTTACCAAATATATTTCTCCAGATGCTGCTAAACCCATCCCTATTACAGAAGCAATGAGGAATGACATAGTTGGTAAGGATAAATGCTGCTGCTCCTTCGCCATAAACGTGTGTTTTCATACCTCGCACACTTACATTTGCTTTTATTTTTGTGAATTTTTCAGTCAGTTGTAAAAAGATTATAAACATCAGTGGCTCTGACCTTCAGCAGTGCTGTGCAATATCCCCAGAGGAAATAGCAGAGATTTTGCTTAAATTAGTGACAGAATTCCTGGTGGTTATGGGGAGGATTTCGATTTGAGCCTCCATCAGACATTTCAGCCTTAGTATCATTTGGCCGCCTGCAGTGCTTTAAAAGCTCTTTTTGCTCAGTCAGAACCAGCTGATTCTGGTGGATTTGAGGTGCAATTTTGCACTCACTAGTCATTGCTCGTGTCTTTCAGCTCCATCCACGTTAAAATTAACCTGGTCTTTCTTTGCAGCAAAGATTTGTGGGGAGGATGGCCAAGTGGACCCCAACTGTTTTGTCACAGCACAGTCAATAGTGTTCAATGCAATGGAACAAGAGTAAGTTGATGGAATTTGGATTCTCGTGTCTGTCATCCTTTCCCTAAAGGTTCTGTTAAAAATGTTTATGGACACACAACCATGTGAGCACTTCCTTGAGCAGCCTTCTGTGTTTGAAACTGCTCAGACCCCTCCCTCCAAATCCATTCTCGTGCTCCCTGGCTGGTTTGCTGTGCACATTCTTTACCTTTCTGGGGCCATCTGCAAACCTGCTTGTTTTGCTTTTATCCAACTAAGAGTGTCACACTCCTGGGCAGGAGCTTCTTGGTTCTTGGGGTGCCCTGGATGCTGTTGACCCTTAACACCTCGTTGTCACTCTCCCTGTGCAGGCACTTTAGTGAGTTTTTGCGAAGTCATCATTTCTGTAAATACCAGATCGAGGTGCTGACGAGCGGGACTGTGTACCTGGCTGACATCCTCTTCTGTGAGTCAGCCCTCTTCTATTTCTCTGAGGTGAGTGTCAGGCTTTGGATTTGCTTTTATATTTCTTTCTAGCCACTGGAAAAAATCTATTCATTCCTTGATAGCTTCAGATTGGATATTGGGAAGAAGTTCTTTGCTCTAAGGGTGGTGAGGCACTGACACATGTTTCCCAGGGAAGTTGTGGATTCCCCATCCCTGGAAGTGTTCAGGGGCAGGTTGGATGGAATTTGGAGCAGCCTGTTCTGGTGGAAGGTATGGAGTTGGAATGAGATATTTAAGGTCTTTTCCAACCCAAACCATTTTGTCAATCTCTCATCAATATAAAGTTAAAAAAAAATGAGGTTGTACCTTTTTCTGGAAGAAAATCCGTTATACTTTTTTCTGCCCACGTGTGGCACGAATTCAAACATTCAAACCCATATCGTGGAATGAATATTTGTGCATTTCTCCTCCAGTCAGTGAGTGCTTCTGAGTGTCTCTTAGCTTGGTAAAAGCTTTGACATGATCATCTTGATCTGGCAGATTGAAGTGGTGACTGTGAAAGCCTTGAGTGTTATTGCAGATAACAAATCCTTTATCAGTGTGATGTGGAGAGGGCACCAGGCTGGGATGTGGTAGGTTAAATGTAAGATTTCACAGTTTCAGGGTCCTGCACCTTTAGGGAATGAGCCCTTGAAATACTTGTCCTGACAGTCTGACAAGCTGATGTAGCTGAGACAACATTCTGAGTTCACTGTAAACTGAGCATAGTATGAAAATGGTGTTTCCTGTCTCTAGTATGAGACACATAAACAGTCATTTGGAAACTAAATGTGAAAATCAGTATAGAAATGTCAGAAGTTTTCTATTTTTTTTAATCACGGTAAAACTGTCTGCAGCAGAAAAATTAAAAATATTCGTGTCCTGGTGGCAGTTTTGCATCAATAATACATGGACTATGTTTCTTGTTTCAAAGGTTTGTCTATGCTTATTAAAGAAGTTTCAGCAAGAAACTTTTAATTTCTCCTCTTTTTATGCTTTGCAGTACATGGAGAAGGAGGATGCAGTTAATGTGCTGCAGTTCTGGTTGGCAGCAGATAACTTCCAGTCTCAACTTGCTGCCAAAAAAGGCCAGTACGATGGGCAAGAAGCACAGAATGATGCCATGATTTTATATGACAAGTGAGGGAGTTCAACGTCTCTTTGTTTCTGAAGCTCTGGTTTTGTGATTGTGGTTTTGTGTTGCACTTTTCGTTTTCAAACCATAAGGAACTTCTCATTTTCAAACCATAATTCTGCAGTCTTGTGCTGTTCTGCTGAGATGCATTTTATGAAGGTGGCTTTTGATGTGTTTGCACACAGGAACTGTGCAAACTTTTCTTTATACATGAGAAAATCCTTGTAAGGATTTAATTTTTAAACATAATTCAGAATTTTCAGGACTTGATTGCTCGAGGTTTTTTTGTGAAATATCAAAGTTGATGGGTTGCCATGTGAAAAGCAAAAGGATCTTTACCTAATAGCAGAGAAAAACTTTATTGTTCAAATACTGTTATTCACATCAAGTGGACTGCATCAGTTGTTCTCAGCATACTAAAAGAATAGTGCATGTTCTTAGAATGGCAAAGTATTTTCTATTTCTAAGAAAGAAATCAGATCCTTTTCAATATCAAGACTTTCCTCTCACTCAGGAGAGTAACTTTTCCTTCAATTTGTGCTTCACCTCAGCAATAAGACAACTGGAAGACAGCCATCAAAACTGCTTCCAGGAACTTTGTTCTTAAGTTTAAGCGCAATTCCTTCCAAATAGCTTGTTGAGTTACTACACAAGGAAGAGATAATAATTGGAGAGGAAGCAAACTATTCACTGAGGTTCATCAGTCATTGCCCCCTCCATAAACTCAGTTTTCAATGGTCTGAGCAGTGGAGCAAATGCTTTGGGGGGTTCAGGGTGTTTGGTGTTTCCTGCTCCAGTCCAGCTTCCCTGGATGAAGCTGTGGGTCACATTCTGCTCACCAGTAGCCACAAGATCTTCTCTTTCTTTTCTCTGTGCCTTCAGGGCAGGGCTCTCAGAACTGTTTTGGTGGGGGGGGTGGGTTCTCACCTGTAGTCAGTGAGGACCAGGTGTGAGCAGGTTTTTGGGGTGTTGTCTGAGGGCCTGGGGGGCAGGTGAGCACTGACCACCTGCAAAGGTTTGCAAATCCTTTGGTGTTGTTTCCTTCCCCTGCCTGGCTCCAGGTATTTCTCCCTCCAAGCCACACATCCCCTGGGCTTTGACGACTCGGTGAGGTTAGAGATTGAATCCAACATCTGCAGGGAGGGGGGGCCTCTCCCCAACTGTTTCACCACTCCCCTACGACAGGCGTGGACAACCATGGAGACGGTGAGACACTTCTGCACTTCCAGAGGGGATGGGGAGGTTCTGTAGGGTGTCAGGTGTCCCCTTCAGCCCCCCTGATTTGTCCTTCCTGTTTCTGTGGGTAACAGAACAGCTTCACTAAAATTTGCTGGACTATTTTCCCCAGCCTGGTTTGAAGACACCACCCACTGGGTGCTGTTAATGCTCTGTGAAATGTTTGTCTCGGGTAATTATTGCAGTTTAATGGAAGTAACAGAATTTTCTCCCATGTGAATTGCTATCAACAGCTTATTTTATGTATTTAGAAAACATTCCTTCCTCCAAGTATGAGTTGTTTGCAAGTCTAATACAAGTGCTGTGGCTGATAATGTATCTCTGGGGTACCCAGATACTGGAAATGAGTGATTTGGTTCTGGAGCTGCAGGTGGTTTTGAACAGCGCAGCAAAATACCTGTAAACTATTGGGCTGTCAGGCTTAGTCTCTAGAGGGGAAAAAAATCTGAACTTCAGTTCCAGTTACTGTAAGATTTGGTTGAGTTTGTTCATTTTGCTGTAGGATTAAGATTTAAAGCAGTGCAGTTGCTAGTCCAGAATAATTCCATGTGTGGAGACTTTTACTTGTGTTCCATCTACACAAGGACTGGGATGTTTGTGTGTCAGCCTTGATTAATGACGACTCCTTCTGTCTCTCTCAGGTTTTTTTACCTGGTTTCCTGTCTAGCAACCTTTACTACAAATACTTGAATGATCTGATCCATTCAGTCCGAGGAGATGAATTCCCAGGAGGGAATATTGCACTGAGTATTCATGGCCCTGGCAGCTCCCCTGACAGTGACTCCATAGGGGCCCCGGATGGCTCTGCCTCCCAGGTACGAATTTCTTGGTTTGATTCTCCTACAGAAAAAGCTGCAATTGCCTTTCTGTGTCAGTATCTGACTTCTTACACTGCAAGGAAACATCTCCTTGTTTGAAGCTTCCCATTCCACTTCCATTTAAAGCCTGAGTTACAGTGTTTAATCTACCTACTGCTGAGTTGTGTTAGATATTAGCAAGGAGGGGTGTCTGTGGTATTTGTTGTACCCATAGTCTTGTGCTGCCATTATTCTTTGCATCAAAGTTCCTGCAAGCCCAGCTGAGAGCAGAAGAGCCAAGCAAGAGCTGGTTCTGCTGAATCATTTTATTGAAGGCTGCAGGGCTGCTCTGGGCTTCAAATCCAACATCCGGATCAACATTATTGATATTCCGTGTGTCGAGTAATTTTGAAGCTCTACTACCTGCTTGTAGTATTTTTAAACCTCCTAATTTGCAAGGAGGGATATTCCTCCCGTCGTTGCAAAGTGGGGGAATAAAATGTGTGTTCTTGAAATACCCTGCTCTTTGATAGTGTGAACAGGAGGAACTGCTGGTAATTGGCTGGACAATTTAGAAAATGAAGTGCTGCCTTCTGTGATGTGCATTCCTGCTTGTCTGAACAGGAGAATCTCTGGGGCTCTGCATATTTTTGCATAAAGAGCAGCACTTAGAGCAGCAGGAAAGGAGGTTGCAAGGCATCTGCCTGTTCCTGCTCTGTGCTGAGGTGATAATAGATCGCTGTGTGTTCCTGCTCTCCCCGCTGCTGCTCGGATGTTTCCTTGGCTCTTTTCTTAATCTTACATAAATACTCCAGGCCAGAAGATAAATGTTTGTTCTCTGTGCGTGGGGGAGGCATCTGTGTTTGGGAATTGCTTACCGAGAGCAGGAGAGGGATGAGTGAAGCTGCTGTGGTTTGGAGGTGGTTCAGTGTTACAGACTCACAAGCAAAGGTTTGTGTGCACACACAGATCTGCTGAGCTGGTACTGCCCTGACCTGTGCAGAGTGTCTTTAGCTCTGTTCACAGAGTTTTATCACCCTCTCTTTAAAGACAAAGTCCTACTGATGTAGGAGTTCATGACTGTGTAGATGCTCCCTAATTATTTTCCGTTTGTTTAGAGACTTCATGCAGTTTTATGTAAGTGTTAAAAGCACTAAAATTGCAGTTTTGTTAAGAAGCTGAGAGTCGTCTGCACTGGGCACTAATACTTAGAATTTTTATTTGTAGTCCAATGTCAAAAAGGCTAATGTTAAAATCCTGAAAAACTTTGATGAAGCAATAATTGTAGATGCTGCAAGTCTGGATCCAGAGTCTTTGTATCAACGAACATATGCAGGGTAAGGTTCATTTCAGTCTATCTCATCCTTCCTGGTTACATGTTTCACCTCTGGGGTTTTTTGCTGTGTCCTCCTGTAGAGCTAAATGCAAGATCTTAGTCCATGTCTTTGCATTTGAAATTAAAGTTATTTCAGGAGTGTGATTTAACACTGATAGTGAATGTTTTTCTGACCAGAATGGCAGCAAGAAAAACATTTCCAATTGGTTTTTTCCTCTTTCTCCTAGCTATTATTCCTCTTTGATTCCAAAGTACAGCCCTATTTGGGGTTGGAACAGAAAAGAATAAGCTCAGGCACCTTTGATATTTTAATAGGCAAAAGGAAGTTGATTTCTCCTTACCCCCCTGGGAAGAGAAGGGCTTATACTTAATTTCTTTAGGAGATTGTACAGCTGTTCTTCTCTTCCTGGAGTTGTTCATTGTCATAAAGCTCTTCTGCTCTGTGGATCCTGTACAGAAATTGTTTCTACAGCCACCTGGCTTTTCTATTGCACACCAATCCTCTGCCCCTTTAGGTCCTGCAAATTGTGTTTCCCTGTGTTTTCCCACGTGTTTTTGTGGTAATGCAGCACTTGGCAGCACTGCCTGCTGATAGTCCATGGCTGAGTCTCTGAGGCATTTGCCTGCTTTTAGTTTCTAGAGGCACTTTTAAGATACTATTCAGATATGTGAGAAGAGCAGGAGGTTTTTCCCAGTGTATCAATTTGATATTTTACCCATTCCTACCTCTTCCATCCAAGTCTCCTGATCCCAGAGTCTTTAATGTGGTGGAGTTTTTTCCTGACTCAAAGGCTTCCATAATGCCAGAGTTGTTTTGGTAACCCAGATGGTTCTTTTTCTCCTCCTCTCCTCAGGAAGATGACGTTTGGACGAGTCAGTGACCTGGGACAGTTCATCAGAGAATCTGAACCGGAGCCTGATGTCAAGAAATCAAAAGGTTTGCTTTCCCCTTTCTCTCCATTTCTGTGAACATCTGCAGAGCTGCTCTCTTCCCTGCTGCAGTCAGGAGAAGCAAGATTCTTGACTCTTCCCAGATCTGTCTTCAGCCAAATCCAGATGCTTAGGGAATTGTCCTGTACTGAAGTAAAACCCATCTCTGGCCCCGTTTCCTATCCAAATTCTGCTTTTCTGGTCCAGCTGGACTCCGGGGAGTATGAGCAGCCTGTGGGAGTTGGAACTGTCGATGGAACCTGGCAGGGATGGAAGCTGCTAGCAGCTGAGCTGATGATCAAACCTTCAAAGATTTGGTCCCAAGATGAAAAAGAACTGCAGCTCTCCACACGCTTCCCACCCTGGGACCTGCTGTTAGTGCAGCTTTTCAGCTCTGGTAAAGGCAAATGGTTGGTGCTCAGTGTGGATGAACCATGGCTCCAACACAGTCCCTTGTCTTTCATGCCGCTCCTCCGTGTCCTCCAATGCCAGGAGTGCAAACCCTTCACAGGGATGACGGGAATGAGCTTTGAGAGTGGTGTGTGCCACAGTTTGCTGATACACTTTGCTTTTGCCTTTTTTTTTATCTCGACCAGGGTCCATGTTTTCACAAGCAATGAAGAAATGGGTTCAAGGAAACACAGATGAGGTGTGTCCTCTTTCACGTTCTCCTTGTGCCTTACTTTCCAGTGCAGATAAGGGGAATAAAGTATTGAAGTCCTTAATCCTGGCTGTTCCTCTCAGTATCTTTTTGCTGCACCAACAAGAGCTGTGAGACTGTGTGCTAAATATAATTTGGTTGCATGAAGGTGTGAAACTAGTTTGATCTTTGCCAGTGCTTGCTGATTTAACTAATATAATGTTAAATGTGTGCTTGCAGTCAGGGTTTTTCTTATTGTGGTGTTACACAGAACTATATAACGGTCAGGGTTGGAAGGGACCTTAAGGTGGGGTGGGAGTGGAGGTGCTTCACAGGGAAGTGACCACTGTATGTGGGTTACAGGCTGCAGTTCTCCCCCTCAAAGAGGTTTGGGCAAATCCCCAAAAGATAAATCTAAAAACTTCCCTAAGCCTCTTGGAAATTGCAGCAAACCATAAATACAATAATTGAAATTAACACTGTGCTTGAAAATCGGGTGCATTTCCATGGAGGGAGGGAGGGAGAAAGGATACTTTCATACAGAGCAGGGAGTTGTGGAGGTTAACCACGATTGCAGGGTTGAGCTGTGCTGAAAAACACAGTGTTTTTATTCTGAGAAGCTGAAGCTCTGTGCATTTTTGGCTGGTTTTTCCTGTGGCAGGCTCAAGAAGAGATGGCTTGGAGGATAGCGAAGATGATAGTCAACGACGTCATGCAGCAGGCGCAGTGTGAGCAGCCCTTGGAGAAGGTTACGAAGGTGAGGGGGTGGAAAGGCTGCCTTGTCTTCCTCTGGCTGGGGCCAGGCTGTGGGAGGAGCAGAGCTCTCATTTGCCTTCCTGGTGTCTGAAACCCACGCTGGTGAATGTTCAAACCAGCATGGCTTGATGTGAAGAAACAAAGGTTGGAAGTGTTTCGGCCTACGTATGACGTTGGAATTTCTTAACAGATGCCTGTGGTGGTTCTCCTGGGCAAGCGTTAAGCTTGTCTTAGTTTGAGTCTTCTCAAACTGCCTTATTACATAGTTAAAAGGGTGATTTATGTTACAGGATCAATACTGTAATTCCTTACCTGAGTTCACATGTGCTGTTTCTTGTTGATCAATACTGGTACGTCTGCCTGAAGTGTCAGTAAAACTCAGCAGCTGGGCTGTTTCCTCCTTGGGTGCACTCACTCACACAATTCCATCCCTAGACTTTTAAAAAAGACACAGGAGCCCTGTCCATAGGCTGGAGGTTTAGTGCTGTGTGACTCTTGTTGTACAACCCTTCAGTTCTCTGTTTAAAAACCCCAGTTCCTGATGCAGGGGTTCAGATTTTGTGAAATCCTGGTGACAGCAGATGACCAAGTTCATGTCTGGTACTTCTGGCTTCCTGAGAATTAACTTGCATTATGTTTAGTTACTGAAGGTAATTTAGTTACGAGACCCAAATGGGTGGATCTATAATTTCACTATGTGACTCTTTTCTTTCTAATAGAGCAGTTGCATTTAAATGACTTGTATATTGATTTCGTTTAATAGCTTGGCTGCAAATGATATAATTCCAGTCTGGCTGGATGAAAAGGTCTCTCAGCACAGTATTTAGAAATATCAAGTGGCTGCAGATGCTCTGGATTCAATTACACAAGTAATCAAAAGGTTGAGTGTGTTGGGATTAGATTTGCGTGTTTTTCTCTCCCAAACTGAAACACACCCGGATTTCACATTTCTAAACATAAAATACCTTCCTATTGAGCAACTGCCTCTGTATGTTTTATGGTAGAATGTTCTCTAACCCTGTCTTTCCTTTTCCAGCTATGATTTTGGAGACTCCAGAACAGGAAGTCTGGTTTTCTGCTTCGAGAACGAGTGAACTTCCCCTTTTGGTGGATTCTTTAACACAGCCAATAAAAACAAAGCACTGTTACTCCAACCACCGACATCTCCCTCATTGATAAGGAAGAATGAAAAAGAAGCAATCCTGTACCTCCACTGTAGAGTGTGAAGGAACACTTTTTCCTGTTGTGTGTGGCGTTCCCAGTAACGATGGTTTTTAGAGATGAAGATGCAGTTTACAAATGTGTCACTGCGAATCCGTGAGCGGCTTCAGGAGTAACTGACCCTGTCTCAAAAAGGCTTTTAAGCAAGATGTCTGGGATGGCACACAGGCCACAAGAGAGGGGAAGGGTTTGCTGTAGTTTCTAGTTTTTACTACTTGTAGTTTTTCAACACAAGAGTTGGGAAGGCCCTGGGGCACCTCCCCGCCGTTGGCCACTGGAGAAGTGAACCTGGAAGGGTGAATCCATTGGCAGTGACCGACCTAGAAAGTTCTACGTTTTATTTTCCGTTACTTGAAATAGATGCGTCTGCAAGTGTAAAATAAATGTACTTTACTTCATAGCTGCATTAACCCTGAAGGCAGTGTAGAAGGATGAGGAGTGAAAAAGGCTGGACAGTGTCACTCCTGCTGCACACACACACACACACACGTCCCCTGCTTCCAGCAGAGCACACTTGGCTCATCTTGCACCTGGGCAGCCCTTTGCTCCCCAAGCCACAGCTCCCAGCCCACGTTCCCAGCAGGCTGGACCCTGGAAACTGCTCCATTTGCTGTCCTCTCCATCCCACGAACAAGGAAAATAATTGCTGCCACTCCCCACAGCTTGTCCTCCGACCAACACAGTATCTAATCCCAGATGTTTGGTTTACAAAGGAAAACAATTTTTAATGATCTCTGGCCTTCTTCCTGACACTGTCAACACTTACCATGTTACACAGCACCTCTTTTGAATTGATTTTGCAGGGTATCAGAGGTACTCAGTGTCTCACCGTTATGTTACTGCTGCATTTTTAGTATGCTACAACACTTTTATTTTGTGTCTTTTTTTTTTTCACTCTGCTTTTTTCCTCAAAACTTGTGCGAAGAAATCACTATGAGAAGAACTCAAATCATTTCCAATGTTCAGAATGTCTTGATCGACTAGAAAGTGTTATTCTGTTGCAATATTCGATTGTCTAGAGACACACTGTATTGTCTATGAAAAAGCAAAAAAGGCTGTGTATAGGTTTTTGGTACTATGTACCACCTCTTATTTCTCTCATACCCAAGCATTCATGTACTTAAAACATACTATATTTAATTGTGTTTTGATTTAAAATATATAAATATTAACATTTGTGTCATTTTTTTTTTGTTTTCATGGGAGTTGAAGTTCCATGAGGGGGTTTTTAAGTAGGTTTATAAAAGAAGCAAACCTCTGAACTGCTTGTTTCATAAAGGACTGAACAGGGAGTGTGTTTAGGGGCCACAGGTTTGGGTAGGAAAGTTGCTCAGGGCTGGTTTCCTCACGCTGTTGTGCTGCCTGGGATGGATGTGGCCAGGTTGGGTATGAGAGGCTTGAGTCAGTTTGGGATCACAGAATTAACTGAGTTGGAAAAGACCTTTGAGATCATCAAATCCAACTTACGATGGAACAGCATCTCATCCATTAACCCCTGGCACTCAGTGCCACGTCCAGTCTCTTTTTAAACACCTCCAGGGACGGTGACTCCACCACCTCCCTGGGCAGCCCGTTCCAATGGCCGGTCGCTCTTCCTGGGAAGGTTTTTTTCGGGATGTCCAACCCCAACCTTCCCCTGGCGCAGCTTTGGGCTCCGTCCTCTCCTCCTGTCCCTGCGCGTCCCCCGCCGGCCGCCAGGGGGCGGCAGCGCCGCGCTGGGGNGGAGCTGATATTGGGAGAAGGGCCGGGCAGCACGGGGAAGGCTGGAAGGGCTCTGGGGTCGCCCCGTGGTTCTCCTGCTGCCCCCGCCCCGCGTGGGGTCCTGCTCAGTTTGGGGTGTTTCTCCCTCCCGCGGGTCCCTCCTCCCCGCCAGGTTCGTGTCCCGCGTTGGGGGGCTGTCCCCGCTGCCCGGAGGGATTCCCGGCCCTGAGCCCCTTGTCCCGCAGGACATGTCGCCGGACGAGGATGTGCAGCGGCTCCTGATCCAGTTTCGGGATGAGGCAGGAGAGTCCCTGGGCTCCCCCTTCGATGTCCCCGTCACCATCACCCCGGACAAGCTGCAGCTCGTCTGCAACGCCCTCCTGCAGAAGGTGAGAGCCCTCCCGAGCTCCCCCGGCACTCCCGGGGCCGCACCCCGCGCTACCTCCCCTCACCTGCCCCTTGTCCCCGAGGATGAGCCGGTGCCTCTGGCCTTCTTCGTGCACGATGCCGAGATCGTGGCGTCGCTGGAGAAGACCCTGGCGGGGCAGAGCGTGGAGACTGAGAAGGTGCTGGACATCATCTACCAGCCGCAGGCGGTGTTCAGGGTGCGGGCGGTGACGCGCTGCACCAGCTCCCTGGAGGGGCACACCGAGGCCGTCATCTCCGTGGCCTTCAGCCCCACCGGAAAGTACGAGGGGCTGGCTGCAGGTGGGGGGGTTTGGGCTGAGGCAGCAGCAGCAGCAGCTGTTGTTGTCCTCTCCTGGGGACGCTGTGCTGAGCTGGGCTCTGCCTTCCCCTCTCAGGTACCTGGCGAGTGGCTCTGGAGACACCACCGTCCGCTTCTGGGATCTGAGCACGGAGACGCCGCAGTTCACAGCCAAAGGTGGGTGTGTGGGTGTCCCAGGAGGGCAGGTTCTGACCCTCCTGCCTCATGGACACCCTGCCTGCTTGGGGGACAGGCAGAGCAGAGCCTGGTGCAGCCTGAGCTGGGTAGGGTGGAACCGTGGCTTGGAGAGAGAGTAGCTCTCTTTGAGAAAGAGAAAGAAGACGGGCCGGTTCCCCCCATCTTGTCCTGCCTCAAAGTGGCTTCCTGCCCTTCCCCTGACACTGGGGACAGTCACTGCTCTATGCTTGTGCTCTCTCTGCCAGGTCACCGGCACTGGGTGCTCAGCATCGCCTGGTCACCCGACGGCAAGAAACTGGCCTCAGGCTGCAAGAACGGCCAGGTACGTGTTGGCTTCCTTGGCGTGGGGCTGAGGGTCTGCAGGAGCTTGGGGACCCTCTGCAACCCCCTTCTGAACTGAAGTGAACCTGGTGAAGGGCTGTGGGGCATTAGGGGTGAAGACTTGCTTTTTCTGGGCTGTAGGGGCTGAATCCAGTTGTTTCCAGCAGGACTCAATTCCCCAGAGGAGCTTTGTGTGCAGATGTGTCACAGAGTTGCGAGCAGCATCTCCAGGTGCTGTGCTGGGCACAGCTCTGGCATTGTCACCTTGTGGACCTCTTGCTGCTGAGTCCTGCTGTCTTGGGGCAGATGCTTTTCCCTCCGTGCAGGAAAGAGTCCAGGGTTGGGATGTGGTGCTTGGCAGACAGCTCCATCACGAGGGAGGTGTCTGGAGTGAGAACAGTTACTGCCCAGCCAAGCCAGGGCTGCTGTTAGCATGACCCAGAAGCAGCAGCCTGTGTTGCAGTGTTCCCACACAGACACAGCCAAATTCCCCCTTCCCTATGTGATGGGGGCTTAAGGTGCAGAAATGCCTTGGGGAATGGGAGCACTCTGTTAAACGGGAGTCAGGAACTTGCTGAGCTGCAGAGGGGCAGTGGATCGCTCTGACCTTCTGGGAGCAACAAGAGCAGCCGTGGAGCTGCCAGGGTTGTGATTCCAGCCCCAAGGAAACATGCTGGGCCAGGGTGGTTCCAACGTGGTTTGGGGCTGGTCTGGCTTTAATCAAACCCGGGGAGCTGCTTATCCTCTGTTTCCCTGTTTCTCCCAGGTTCTTTAGGAGATGACTAATGCCTTGGCTCTTTAGATGAACATTTATGTAGAGAGAGAATCAACAAGAGAAAACCACCATGTGTCCCACCCACAGAATCTGATAATAAGCAGCTTTTAGCGCACTGTGGCTTTCGTTGTGCTCTGCAAACATTCACTAAGTCTCTGGCACAGGGTGGCTTTTTGGGGACCTGTATCCATTTGGAGTTGAGTCAGATAATTTCGTAGCAGCAGCGTTGTAGGCAGAGAGGAGGGTAATCAGCTCTCATTCTTTTGGATGTCAGCTGGTGGCTGCAGGGATCTGGAAAGGCATCCAGCCCCCTTGCCTTGCTGCTCGCTGCCTCTGCCAGTGTAAACGGGACACCAAGGACACCTCTGCTTTCTAAATGGAGCTCAAACGTCCCTGGGATTCACATGATGTCTGTGGCCTGACGCAACCCTCTTGCTTCCTCTCTTGGACAGATATTTCTCTGGGACCCGGCCACTGGCAGCCAGATCGGCCGGGTGCTGTCTGGCCATTCCAAATGGATCACATGTCTGTGCTGGGAACCGCTCCACATGTAAGTGAAGGGCCAGCCCAGCCTCTCCCCTTGACTGGTATGGAAAAGAGCAGCCTGACCTGAGGGGCATTGCTCCTGTTTGCCTTTCTCCTGTTACTGGAAAAAGCACATTGCAGGAGAACGGCTCCCCAGGTGGGCTGGGAAAAGTGCTTTTAGCTGGAAGGCAGGAACCCCAGCCACTGAAGCCACTGCCAGGCTGTGCCTCTCTCCCTCTGTGTCAAAGACATACCTGCCTGTGGACAACACTGCTTTTGTGGTGCTGAACAAACATGGGTGTGCTCCTCCATGGCATGTGAGGTGGGAGCAGGGAAGCCTGGTGGTCCCCAAGTGCAGGCTCTGCAGAGCACTCCCTTCTGCTCTCCTGGTCCTGCTGGCCTCCGTCACGCTGTTTGTTCATCATAAGGGATGATTAACTGTGCAATCTCCTTATCCCTTTGATCAGCTAAAGCTGCCTCTGGAAGAGGTGGGTGGAGGGGGGACAGTTGTAGCCAATAATCCAAGATATTATGGAAAGAAATAAAAAAAGGAAGAAAAAGAGCCCCTTCAGAGCAGAGCCCTGCAAATTGAATTTGCCAGTAGGAAGCTCCAGCTGTTTGCAAACAATTAACTGGATTAGCAAAAAAGAAGGATCGGGAAATGGTGAGCAGATACATGACCATGCCAGGGCTGTATTTGTCTTTCTGCAGCCAGAGAGGGGCCATGCTCGTCCTCACTGCTGCTCACCGTGCTGAGTGATGGAAGTGTTCTGCACAGAGGGTTGTGGCCAACTGCTTCCAGATGTGTTAAATTTGCCCTCCTAAGCCACATGGATGGACAGAGCTCCTCTCAGCCCTGCCAGCCCAGCAGCACTGTCCATGGGCTGGAGATAAGCATGGCATGGGCAGGGGAGCATCCAACACGTTCCCAATGCCACTGGTTTGCACAAGGCTGATCCCCTGCCCAGGGCTCTCCCCAACCAGTGCCCGGGGAAGGTGCCAGTTTGTGGTGCCCTTGTTAACCAGCAGGTTAAAGCTGTGCCTTGTGCAAACAAGGTCATTGCCAGGGGCTCGGGGGCCAGGTTTACCCTGGATTCAGGCCTCCAGTGTGCAGCCCAGGAGTTGGTTTGGAGGAACCATTTATCTGCCTCTCCCCTGCCTTGTAGAACCTTGTTCTCTGTAAGTCAGTGCTCCTTTCCCCCTGCCTGGCCTCTTGCTGTTTTTAAGCCAAAAGAAAGTTGTATTTTATTAATTTGTGGACCTTGAGTCCACTGGGGCTGGTGAGGAAAGAGCTTGGTGAAGGACCTGCATGAACAAGTGGATTTGATCTTCCTTCTGCCCAGAAACCCGGAGTGTCGCTACCTGGCAAGTGCCTCCAAGGATGGCAGCATCCGCATCTGGGACACGCTGATGGGCAAGTGTGACAAAATCCTGACGAGCCACACGCAGTCGGTGACTTGTGTGAAGTGGGGGGGCGATGGCTTGCTCTACTCCTCCTCCCAGGACAGGACCATCAAAGTCTGGAGGAGCCAGGACGTAAGTGAGGCAGCCGCTCTGGGGCTGCTGGCAAAGGGACCTGGACACACTGTGTGGTGGCTTTGTCTGTTCTTCCTGGCACAGCTTGTGCCCTGGAAAATACAGCTGCAGAGCAGGTGCTGTACCTTGTTGACCTGTCAAAACCTGTTTCTTGACGCCATTTGGAAGGGGCAGCTGTTGTGCAATGTTTTCATCCTTAAGAGCATTAAGTGGGGCTAAAAGCTGGAAGCATCCCTGGAGCAACCTGTGCTGGTGGGTGTCCTGCAAGGTCCCGTGTGAAACTCATTCCTAAAGCTCAACAGTGTCGTTTCTTCCCTACTTAGCCTGGCTGCAATCCTGGCTGCAGCTTGGGCAAGAGGGTTTGGAAAGTTTGGGGGTGGTCCTTGCAGCACAGTGGGTGTGGGGGGTCACGGCTCTGTCCTGCCCTCCCTCTGTGAGGGGTGTTTCTGTTCCAGGGGGTCCTGTGCCGCACCCTGCAGGGCCACGCTCACTGGGTGAACACCATGGCCCTCAGCACCGACTACGTTCTCCGCACCGGTGCCTTCGAACCGGCTGAAGCCACCATCAACCCCCAGGATGTCAGAGGCTCCTGTGAGTGCAGGAACCTCTCTCTGGGTCCTGGGGAGGCAGTGGGGAGGATAAGGAGGAGACCTGAAACCATGTTGCCACAGACTAAAGCAATCTTCTGAGCTGGAGGCAGATTCTCTGCTGATATTGGTTATGCTGGATGGAAGCTGTGATCTTCCTTGCTTGTGGCAGGGTTTGTGCAGTTTGGGGGATGGGAGTGCCACGGTTTTCAAGGGCTTTTGCTCCCAGATTGCCCTTGGCAAAGACACAGTGGGTGAGAAGTCACCTATGCTTCTGCTTGGCCCACGGATCCAGGGTTGGAATTGGCATCACGGGGTGATAAAGTTTCACCTAAGGATTGCAAATCTCTCTTCCCCTCTCCTTTGCCCTTTTTCAGTGGCAGAACTGAAGGACAAGGCTCAGCAGAGGTACAACCAAGTCCGGGTAAGTCCCTTCTGGCCTTGCTATCGTTTCTAACAGTCACTGGTGGAAGCAGTACATGTGCACAGTTGTCAGTGGACCCCAACACTGGTGTGCTTCCGAGCCCTCCACGCCTGGCTCATACAAGTCTTGGGCTCTTTCATCCCCTTCTCAGGGCCAGGAACCAGAAAGGCTCGTCTCGGGGTCAGATGATTTCACCCTGTTTCTTTGGAGACCAGCAGAAGACAAGAAGCCTCTGGAGAGGATGACAGGCCACCAGGCATTGATTAACCAAGTCGTCTTCTCACCAGACACCCGGACAATAGCTAGTGCTTCCTTTGACAAGTCCATAAAGCTCTGGGATGGCAGGACAGGAAAGTGAGTTGGTTTGTTCTGTTGCAGAGGTGGTGCTGGTTCAGAGTCTGCGTGTGATTCGCAGGGAACACGGGGATGAGCCCCAGTGTCATTGCCAGCAGCTCCCTGGTGTGTTCAGCATCTCAGTAGCCTGAACTCATGCAAAATAATTCTGCTGCTTCTCTGCCGTTGGGAAGTCCCTTGTCTGGCTCTTCTTGTGTCAGAGGGTCTGTGCTTGGCTGTGTGTGTGTAACTCCTCAGCCACAGCACTGCCTGGCACCTGTGTGGCACACACTGTGCTGCTGGGTCAGTTCTCTGGGCCCAGCGCAGCTGCGGTGGAATGGGATGTTCCACTCGGCTGAGCTCCTGAAGATGTGTGTGTTGGGCACTGTGGGCTGACCCAGTTTAAACAGTACCCATGCCAGAGAACAGCTTGTTCTGGATGATGCAAATTCTTGTTGTTACAAGTGGTGCTGTTGGTGTTTGGATGCTCCTGTAATCCCGTTTTTAACCTTCAGCTGTAGCGCTGGTCCAGGGGCAGCAGTTGTTCCCTGCAAACCAACCTTTATGCTCACAAGCTTGGCTTTCATGTCAGTGATTTTAAAGGACTTTCTAAATCCAGGCTGCTCAGCCAGAGAGATGAAGGAAACATTTGTGAACTAAGGCTGTAGTGTTGCATGATGGATAAGGGTTTCTTGGCAGAGGAGGTGACGTGAGGAGTCATCTGGAAAGTTCTGAGCCCACCTAGAAGGGGTTTTAGGTAGACTGAGCAACCTGTGGATTCTGTCTGGCAATTGACTACCTTGGGTGTGCTGGTTTGGGGTGTGCTGGGCATCCTGTGCCTGTGCTGGCTTGCTCCCAGGTGGAGAAGAAACATGAAGGCAAGGTTGGGTTTGGAACAAACCCTGCTGCTCTAACAGCTCCTGCTCCACCCCAGGTACCTGACGTCGCTGAGAGGGCACGTCTCGGCCGTGTACCAGATCTCCTGGTCAGCCGACAGCCGCTTGCTCGTGAGCGGGAGCAGCGACAGCACCCTGAAGGTCTGGGATGCCAAGACAAAGAAACTGGCCATCGATCTTCCTGGACATGCAGATGAGGTGAAGTGTCTGCTCGAGCTGAGGTGTTGGAGAGAGGCTGGGATGACTCCTCCTCCCAGCAGAGATAAATAACTTGTCTTTTCCATAACACCAGGTGTACGCAACGGATTGGAGCCCGGATGGACAGAGGGTAGCGAGCGGAGGGAAGGATAAGTGTTTGAGGATGTAAGTAGGCTGTTGTTGTCTATCCATAGAGGATATTGTACCTGCCCCATGTGTCCTTCAGAGCCACAGTCTCCTTGCAGAGAGCACAGTGCTGGGTCAAATTTCAGCTTGGACACCTGACCTCCCTCAGGGCAGGAATTGCTGCTGTCCCCTGGAAAGCAGAGTCCTTCCAGTTGAGCAGTCAGGGTGGAATTTGGCTCTGATGTTTTGGCTCCTATAGAGGGGAAGGAACAGTTGTACCAGTTGGTCACACCTTCCTTTCTCACCTTCCTCCCTCTTCCAGTTGTGCAGACAGACAAATTCCTTTGAACTGGTGGCCGTTTGACTGTGACTGGTGAACCTGGTCCCCATGTCCTGCTGTGCTGCTCTCATGTGGTGCCTGCTGGGCCACACTGGTGCCAGCTGGGTGGTGCTGGTACCTGACCACAGGGACACAGCAGCTCTTTCCATTTGCAGATGGCGTCGGTAGGAACAGTGACACGAAGCTGCTGGTCCTGTCCTCGGCACAATCAGCCTGGGAGGTCTCCAAGGTGATGGACAATGGAAGCTGGCTCGAGCACAACTCCCTGTTCCTGGTGGCTACTCTCCCTCATGGACTTTTTCCTTATATTTATTTAAGGAAATTTTAATTCTAGTTCTCATTAAGAGCTGTGATTTGCAGGATGATTTCCTCTGAACATTACAAGAGGGATATCTCATCTGCCTCCATCTCAGCTGGCTTTTTGCTGGAATTTCAACTGCCTTGAAAGGGGCAAGTGAAGGGCAGAGATGGCTCGTGCTCTTTCTTGCTGTGTGAAGAATCCTGTGGAGGGTTTTAGTGGGAACAGAAAGGGTTGTCCTTGTCTGACCTTCAGAGAGCGAGAAATGGGAAAATTCAGCACATCATTACATTGCAGAATTGTGCTCGGCTACCTGTCTGGGACAAGGATTCTGATGATAATAAGGTCTTTGGGCCTTCTCTGTATTCTAATAAGGTTTTGCCTTTCCACAGAGCCCATTTCCCTGTGGGCTGTGCTGAGCATCATCTCTGGATCCTGTGCATCCACAGCAAGTCCTTCACTCGTGTTCAGGGTCCAACGTGCGTGGACTTCAAATGACTGCTGGAGCTGTGCTGAGTTTTCAGGTCTCAACAGCTCTTGGAAATGGGGAAATGAGACTTGTTGCTCTGAACAGGGGAGGGAAGGGGAAGAATGGAGCAGGAGTTTTGGATGGTGTTTGTCCTTTGCCCTGGATATGTGCTGACATCAGGGCTGGGGCTGTCACAGTAAATGGCAAAACTTCCATTGCACAGAGTTGGCTCCTTCTTGAATTTCTCAACTGCATTTACTTGCCCAGTGGGTGAGAGGGATTCACACTCTCCGTTGTGTATTTGTAAACTTGCTTATGAGCCTTTTTATAAGTCCATTCAGGCTTCCAGCCATCATGAGGCAAATAGATCTGGATTTAATGTTTATTTCCAGGATGCTTACGAAACAGTGAAAATCAAGATGTGATTATTAAGGAGCAGACAATTACCCGTAGTGTCAGAGTTAGTTGCAGCAAATTATGTAATAGGAAAGTCAAAACATTGTAGCCCTCATACTGCAGTTGTGATTACAACAACTCAGAACAGGACTTTGGGTCTCAGATGCTTCCCCGCTGCGGAAGATTCGTCTTGTGACTTTATTCCTGCTGGCAGGAATGCTCTGGAGAAGAAGAGATGGTGCAGTAATAGCTCTTTGCTTGTCTGCAAGTGTTTGGGGGAGAAAAAGACTGAAACAAAGGGTTAAATCTTTGGTATGACTGAGAAGACAACTTGTGGTTCCTGTTGTTAGTTTCTCTTTCTGCCAGCCGAGTCAGCAGGCTCTGTCTTTGTGGGATCTTTTGGGAAGATCTCAGAATCCCTGACACGCTCGTGCTTCCTCCAGCTTGTTCTTGCTGATGGTGAAGGCCATGCTGTGTCCATCTGCATAAACCAAACCTTTCATAACTCACTGAGGTAAATGTTGTGGGTCAGGGGGATTTAAAACTGCGGCTGATATTTCTGCCTCCCTGGGCTGCCATACCTGTGGGCAGGAGAGGAGCACACAGGCAGCTGGTGGGTTTTGCTCTGCAGCAGAGAAGCCTGCCTGTTGTGCAAGTTCTTTGGGATGTCTGTGCTAAAGGAAACAGTCAACCACAGTTCAGCTCTTGTGTGCCCAGGTTTGACTTGGTGAAAGCAAGGAGGTGTTTTGTGTTGGAATCATGGATGTATCAGAGCTGAGGGAAGCAATCCTGCCTCTGGGAACTGGCTTGGCTGTGCATGTGTGTAGGTGTACCTAAGAACATCAGTGTACCCTGTCCCCTGATTTCCAAACCAAAGCAATCTCTGTGCCCTCTGGCCGTGCCATCCCTTCATGCTCTGCTTCTGTGACAGTGGGCACCAAAAAGAGCCTGATTAAAACCCACCTAACCTTCCTAATGCTGGAGAAGAAACGTTTGCCAAAGGGAAGTGAGACCTCTTGAAGAAAAAGAGGGCCTTGCATCTAAGTTTTCACCAAAATAAGCCCTCTTGGCCTTCATTTTCCTTTGCTCTGGTAGCGGGGTAGATTTTTGAACCACACTCAGCGACAGGTTTGCGTGTAAACCAAATTGTATTTTCTGATGGGAGCATCTGCTACTATTTTTATCATTCATACAGTAGCAGCCTTCACGCATACCAAGTGCTGGCCCCCTTCCAGCTGTATCCCTAAGCAGTTCCCCCACACTCCTCCCGGTTTCATTTGAATGCAGCATTTCCCGGGCCTGGCTCTGCAGTTCCTGCCCTTCCCTTCGGAGCTGGATCCTTTTTGGCAGGAGGCTGAGCGAGCGCGTGACCTCCCTCCCTCCACCGTGAGCTTTAATTAGCTAATTGTGAGAACTGCAGATGCGGATTTGGGTTGGTTGGTGTTATTAATGGGGAAGACTGTTACTTTTTTGTTGAAAGGACAGATCTGGAAGGTAGGCTGGAGCGTTCTGATTGCATTCCTAGGAACAGCAGCACTAACCTTACAGAAAACCTACCGAAATGGCTCAGCTTTTCCAGTGCTGTGTGGTTGGAATCTTGGGATGTGCTGCTGTGTTTCAGTCCAGTGTTTCCCGAGTGACTGGTTAAGCACACCACACAGGTTTGCCTGCCACAAAAAGGTGCCATTTCTCACTGGTAATACAGGAATAATTTTAAGCACATCCTGAAACTGTCCTGTGGAGCCCTCTGACACTTTGTCCATTCAAACCTGTGATGCCACCATTAATTTTGTTGCAAATCCCCGATGGGAGGACAGTGGTGATAAGGACTGGGAAGTGTGCCAGTCCTCTCAGAAACGTTTACCTGTCTAATAAATTCCTGAGAATGGTGGAGAGAGGGAAGGAAGGATACGGTAAGAACACCTAGAGTGAAGCAGATCGTTTGGGATAGTGCTGAGGTGAGGAGGATGGTGCAAGACTCCTGTCTTTGGGGGCTGATTTAGATAAGTGAGGCCTTAGAATCCTTACAAAAACTGTTGTTGGGGCCGTGTGTCCTGCTTTTCCGTGCAAGCAGTGTTTGTGTTGTGCTCCCCAGGTTCTGGGTCCTTGGAGCCACATGTTCCTGTTCTCTCGACTCAGATCATCTTTTGAATATTTTTCCCAGATCTGTAATTTAATTTCCATGTGCATGTTTATAGCCTGGGGGCAGAGAGACAAGGAAAATCAATGAATAGGAAGAAAATGATCTTCATTCATTGTTCTGCATGGAAAGTAGAAAAAGCAACCCTCTTTCTCCCTTTTTTTTGGGGTCAACCCAGGCACGGTTCAGGCGATGTTTCTGCCTCGGGGCTGCATTTTGGTGGCATGGCAGAAAAGGCCTTGCTGTGAGCAGAGTGCTTTCAGGATGGAGTACTCGGTGCTTTTGAAGGTCGATCACCCGTGGTCCTGCTGCCCGCTGCCTCGCTGGCTGTTTTATTGTCCTGCCTTGTGCGTGTCAGAGCACTGCATCTCCCTGGCTGCCGCAGGGCTGCCTAAATGCTGAATATCCCTGTGTATTCCTTGGGCGAGGGAGCGGCAGCACCAGCCCCTTGGGGCAGCATCGCTCTCCCAGTGTCTCCAGTAACAAGGCTCCCTTTGGGAAGGCCGGGTGAAGTCAGTCCCTTCTGTCTCTGACCTTTCCAGCAGCGACAGCAAGTGAAGGTGCTGTTTGTAAATAGGTCTATTGTGGTCTGGATGCTGGAGATGCTCCGGACACCAGTCAGGGCCCCAGCTCGAAGGAGTGACCCGCATGCAAATCCTGCAGCCTCCGCCTTGGGATCCCAGTGCAGTGTGTTTAGTTATTCCGCTCAACCCTCCCCGCTGCTCCTGCCTGTTTGTCCTTGCTGTGCTGAAACAAACCTGCTCGAGGGCTCCAGCCCCATTACCAGGACAAAAGGAGGTCGGGCAGTGCTGCTGCCGAGGGGAAATGTATCTCGCTTTGGAAGTGGGATTCAGAATGGGTGGCTTAGGAATTCCTGTAGTGGCTTTCTGTGCTCAAAAGGCATCTTGTGAATCCATTCATTTTTTATTTTTTTTTTCAGCTTCTGTAAAATGTGTCTGGTGACATTGACTTTGGGATGAGGAAACACACTGACAGGATTAATACTGAAGTGATAATTGGTGGATGGCAATAAACAAGCAGTTCTCGGGGAAATTATTTTCTGAATCAGAATTTTTAACACGTGGAGGCTTGTGGGCTTTCTCCTGGTTTCAAGGGGCACTGTGAAGCATACTGGAAAGTGTCTGTTACTACCAACACCTTAATTTATTATTAACTTGGAATATTTTTACATCTCATTTATTCCTTACACGGGGGTGTTCTGAGCTGTTGGAATTGTTGGTCAGCTTTGCTTTCTCAGCGTTTATTAGGGTAGTGCCATGGATGGATTTTGAATAGGAGCTCAGAACTTCAGCAGATAAAAGGGGGATTTGGTCTGGAGGGGTTGTAAAGCCCTTTAGTTCTCACAAAAGAGATTTCTTAGGATTCCCCTGATACCTCAAGATCTAGAGCTTAGCATGTCCTTCATAAAGCTGTTGATCTTCCCTTAAGAATCTCTCGCTGAATATTTTTTTAATCCAAGTGCGTTGTCTTTGCAGAAAGCTTTAGCTGGGAGTGTCTGACATGGCACATGGTCCCAGTAGCGCCTGTTTCCGAGTGCTGGAAAGTGAGGGGAGATAAGCGAAGGATGGGGAGAGGCCCAACTGCATAACTCTTCGCTCAGTCTCTATTTTCATCTGGTGACACTGACAGCAGAGCCTGTGTCACACGAGGGAAGGCATGGCACAGCCGTGTGGGGTCAGAGCTCTGCCCCGTGTGCTTGGCTGGGGTCACTGGGGATACTGGGGAGAGCTGGGAGAGCCTGAAGCTGCGATGTGTGAGATGGGCTGGTGGAGAACACAGAGAGGAGGGGGACAGAGCAGTGAGGAATGAACAGGAGAGGAGGGTAATTAGTAAACCTGGAGGTGAAGGTCAAAGGCTCCATGTGACTGTTGTGTGGTGGCTAGTTGTTTGGGGTTTTTTCATAATGTTTTTACGTGCTGTAAACAGCCCCAGGCTGATCTAAAGATGCTGGGAGGGGAGAGGCTGTAAATTACAGGCGTTGTTATAAAGAGAGCAGACAACTCAAAGTGTCTTTGTCTTACAGCACTTTGCATGTTTGTTCCCCCACTGCCCCTCTCCTCACTGAAGCGCCTTGTTTTAGGTTTGATGTGGAGTGTTGCTGAGGGAGCAGGGTCAGGTCTGTGAGGTGCTGGGTCAGCAGTGCCACTGCCCTGGAGTCCAGGGATGATCCCATACCCCCCTTCCCCCCCTGACTGTCCCAGCACTTGTCCTGCCCCACACTGAGGGCATCTCACTGCTGCCCCCTCAGCTCTGTCCTCGCTGGCCCGGGGCAGCCAAGGAAGGGCCTGAAGGGAAAACCAGCAAGTGTTCAAGTGATGGCCGGGGCGTGCGGGGCTGGAGTTTCCCGGCTCCGGGGTGAGGGCAGGGGGAGCCGGGGGTCACCGTCGTCCCTGAGGGAGGGAGCAGGAGGGGCCACAAGGGCCATGGCGGGGCAGCGGCGGGTCCGCGGGAGGGCTCGGGGGAGCCGGGCCATGGCGGCCCCACTCCGC